>RBNK01000111.1:0-39642 GCA_003990785.1 Endogone sp. FLAS-F59071 | reverse complement strand
CCCAGTTAGCATCGCTGAAACCGATCAGTCTTAGATCCTGATCGCGTCCAAGGCACAGCTTATAATTGGCTGTTCCTTTAATATATCTTAATAATCGTTTGAGGGCATGGTGATGTTCTTGCATTGGATTGGCTGAGAATTGACTAATGATGCTGACAGCAGCAGCTAGATCAGGTCTCGTCCCGATCATCAGGTACATTATGCTGCCGATCATTTGTCTGAATAGACTTTGGTCTGCGGATTTTCCTCCTTCAGCTTTGAGTTGAATGGATAGATCAAGGGGTGTACTGATTGGCTTGGCGTCCGTCATGTTAAACCTTGTAATGATTTGATTAGTGAAGTGGCTTTGATCAATTGTGATCATGTGTGTTTTCCGATCGCACATGACTCAAATACCCAAAAAATATTTAATTTCGCCACAGTCCATCATATCGAATGTGTTGCTAAGTTCCGCCTTGAATTTGTTTATCATTTCCATCAAATCAACCAGAATTAGTAGATCATTGACATATATGGCAATAATTATCAGCGATTGATATTGATCGTCTTGTCTTCTCCTTAGATAAATGCTGTGATCCGATTGTAGTCTTGTAAAATTTGATTGGCTGAGATAGTTGTCGATCTTCTGATTCCACATATGAGGTGATTGCTTTAGTCCATACAGTGATCGATTGAGCTTACACACAGCTCTCGGTGACAGCTCCGATTGGTCGATTCCTTCAGGTACCGTCATGTAGATCTCTTCATCAAGATCGCCATTCAGGAATGCAGTTTTTACATCCATTTGGTGAATTTCTAAGTTTAAGGTTGCTCCGATCGATAAAAGTGCCCTGATCGACATGAATTTCACCACAGGAGCAAATGTTTCATCGTAATCAATTCCTTGCTGTTGTGAATATCCCTTGGCCACTAATCTCGCTTTATACCTGGCAACCGATCCATCAGTATTGAGTTTCTTTTTAAATACCCATCTGCATCCAATCGGCTTGCATCCCGCAGGCACCTCAGGTACAATCGTCCATGTGTCATTATTCTTAAGTGATTTAAGCTCTTGATTGATCGCTTCCTCCCAGAGCTTTGTGTCAGACAGAGAAATTGCCTCCTTGTAGGTCATTGGGTCATCAGTCGATTCAATTAAATTAGCTTCTGATATCCGATCTTGCCAAATTTGTAGAGCTTCAGTATTGATCAATTGTTCGATTGGCTCCCAGGTGTTGTCGTCATCATCATAGCCTAGCCATTTAACCAGATATTCCCTTTTTTCATCAATCTTGCATTCTCCAATGATCGCTTCAATGATATATTCTCGATCTTCTGGGTTGACGATTGTTGGGGATTTTAATATAATAGATTCATCAAATGTAACATCGCGGCTGATCTCTATCCTCCTATTGGTTGGATCCCAGAGCCTATATGCCTTCTTTTCATCATGATAGCCAATCATTTTAAGCTTTTTGGATCAGGGCACCAGCTTCGACCTTTTTCCCTTGTGAATATGCATATACGTGTCAGCCCATATGATGCACAAGTTACTGATATCAGGCTTGTGACCATGTTATAATTCAAATGGTGAAGCACTCTCCTTATTGGCTCGCATTGGCAATCGGTTGCGTAAATATGTAGCACTTGCGGCAAGTTCCGCCCAAAGTTCGTCAGGTATGCCGGCAGTAATTTTAACTGCCCGGATTGACTCCATCAATGTCCAGTTATATCGTTCAGCTACACCGTTTTGTTGCAGCATGTCTGGTGTCGTCATTTCGTGATGAATTCCGTGTTTGATTAAAAATTCGCGCATCTTGGTGTTTACATACTCTCCTCCTCCATCTGATCGGAGAATCTTGAGTTTTCGGCCCGATTGCGTCTCGGCGAATACCTTGAATGTCCGGAATCAATCAAATGTATCACTTTTGTTGTCAATAAAATATGTTGTGACATAGCGAGTGGCGTCATCGATGAAAGTTAATATATATTTTGCTCCATTGACTGATGGCGTGGGCATCGGCCCGCACAGATCTGTATGCACCCTTCCGATAGGCTCCATCGATCGATTTTTCGCGTATCTGAATGGCTTGCGGTATGACTTCGCGTGTTCACATCCAGCGCATATTTCAATTTGTCCGGTCGACAGCTACACATCTCCGAGCCCTGTGATAAATTTGTTGATTGATTGCAGAGTATTTCGGCCCGGATGGCCTAGTCGGTGATGCCATAATATATAGTCATCGATCTTGGAATCGGCAATGTTTGCAATCTTGGAATCGGCGATGTTTGCTTCTAACTCTAGCTCTGATGTCGATAAATGAAATAGGTCGCCATTGTGAGGATGAGACTCTAGAATCGGCTAAGTACGGAGGAGATAGAGGGCTCAATCGGGAACCAGTAGCTGGGCTAAAATCCGTACTGTAGGTAAAACCAAAGTGGAAAGTAGGGGTTGTGGAGGAATAATACTATGAAAATATTAAAGTGTATGTTTAGAGGTGCTAGGGAATATTAGTCCCTTCAGATGTGTATCAACAATCAATTATCTGTTAGATGTCAAAAAGGTTATTTCTCGGCTTGAATTCACTAAGCAATACTTTCTTCACCAGTTGTGTTAGGATTATTAGACTTGTATTGGGCTCAAGCTCAGGCAAAGATTTATTGAATGGAAATAAAAGGGGAATATTTATACAGTTTTGAAGAGGTGCTATACAGGTAGCTGCCCTGTTACTACTCTCAAAACTATTGGCTATTCAAAATATAAACTAATTATGAATTTATGTGATATAACGAGTTATATAAGTTATGGATTTAAGACAGTTAAAGATTTAAGACGGTTAAAAGATTTAAGACGGTTAAAAGGTTTTACAAATCAAGGAACTGTTCCAATTGGTCGAAATCTCTTTGTAATATACAGATTTCTTCTTTAAGTTCCTCAAAGGCATTTTGAGACAGTTGGTGAAATGTGGATGGTCCAATTTTGGTAAGTCTTTTCAAGGCGGCTGGCCGAAACTGGAAGAGTCCGTAAATTCGGAGGGCAATCCTTTGAGATTGGAGAGGAATCCCTTGATGTAGTGCTCATTTGCATGCCTCTGCATGTCGTCGGTCCCATACATGTTCGAGATCTTCTTCCCAGATCCTGGCGATCTTGTAGTAGGCCTGAAATTCATCTTGTGTTTGTCGTTTCTGAGCAATGTCGATATTTTTCATTATTATTTGAGTCCTTCGTAGGGCAGATCCTTCTTCAGGTAATAGTTCAGATGGAGGATCTTCTAAGGCTCGGTATGCTTCGATGACTCGGCTTTGGAGGTATTCATCATTGTTGAATCGGGGCATTTTTGCACTTGTATAAATCTTCCAGTCTCCTCTCATTACTCCCCTATTTATAAGCGTTATCTCCAGATAGCTGATAAATCAATTTCGTGTAAAGTATCTTTTAACTTTTCCGCGGTGTACTAGTGTTGGCTGAATTGTTCCTTTTGGGCTTCGGATCCAGATCGAGGTTCCCTTTATATCTTGAATATAGTATGGTCCTTCCCATTTTGGTTCAAGTTTTGCTGACCAAGAGGCTTCAACAATATTTCGATAAATCAAGATTTGATCTCCAATATTTAATGTTTCAACCAGCGGATTCTTGTACTTCTGTCGATCTTGCACTTTCTGGATGAACTTTTGCGCCTTGTGTCGAATACGTTTCAGTCTCTCCATATCGTACATCATTAAGCTCCAAATTTGTTCTTCATGTGATTCTCTCATGTCGGCTTGTGGAACTCCCCTATTTGGCAATCTCCCATAGACTAACTCGAAAGGGCTGAAAGTCGTGGTCTTCTGTTGTGAGCATCTGATTGCAAATAGTGCGGATGGTAACCAAAAGTCCCAGTCAGTATATGTCCTGCTCATTTTCAAAATTGTATTTTTGATCATCTGGTTCATTCGTTCAGTGAGTCCATTTCCTTGAGGATGGTAGGCAGTGGTTTGGATATGCTGGATGCGGTATGTCCGATTTAATTCTTTTACTAGATCATTGCAGAATTCTGTTCCTCTGTCAGATGTTATCTGTTTCAGTGGTCCATGTTGGCAAATAATTCGTTCATGTAAAAATTCTGATATTGTCTGAGCATCTGATATCTCCAAGGATTCTGCTTCGGGCCATTTTGTTAACCAATCAACTGCTATGACGATGTATTTTTTTCCGGTAAGAGTCCGTGGAAGTGGTCCAATTACATCGATTCCAATAGGTTCAAAAGGGGCATTTGGCGTTGTGCTGGGTTGCTGGGGTACAAAATCCTTAATTGTTTTCCTTTTCTGGCAAGTGTCACATGTCCTGATATAATGTTGTACGTCTTTCCACATTTGTGGCCACTAGTAAGTTTTTACTAACTGCTGATAGGTTCGTTCTGCTCCTTGGTGTCCAGATAAGTGATAATCATGTGCTCCTACTAAAATGTTGTTCACACGATGTGTTGGGATAACTATGCATCGATATTCTTTGTCTGTTTGTGATATTTTGTATAATTCTCCATCCTGATATTCGAAGTTTTGTTGGCTCCTAAGTATAATCTTCTTTCTCCATTCGTCGATTATTGATATTTTTCCTCCTCCCAAATACGTTGTGATCTGATAGTATAGCTCCTGATTCATTGAAATCGCACAGTCTTTTCTTGGGGTGACATCTCCCTTCTTGGTATTCTTGACAATGCATCGGCATGCTGGTGTGTCTTTCCTGGTTTGTGCTGGACCTTGAAGTCATACTTCTGAAGTCTCATGATCCATCAAGCATAGATCCCAGTAGGTTGAACTTTGTTGAATAACCACTTGAGGGCCACATGATCTGTGACGAGGGTGAACTTTTGTCCAATCAGGTAGTAGCGGAAGTACTCAATTGCCCAAGTTACTGCCAAGCATTCCAATTTGGTTGCTTCATAATTGGCTTGTGCTGGGTTGGTTCCTTTGCTGGCGTATGCAATCACGCATTCATTTCCTTGTTCGTCTATCTACATCAGTACAGCTCCGAGTCCTTTAGCTGATCCATCAGTGTGTAAGGTAAATGGTTTTTCCCAGTTAGGTCATTTCAGAATTGGTGCACTCATGAGAGCTTCTTTGAGTTCTTCCATAGCTAAACATTGGGGCATTCCGAATTCAAACTGAATTCCTTTCCTAAGCAGGTGGTGCAGGGGTCGTGCAATCGTCGAAAAATCCTTGACGAATTTTCGATAGAATGTTGCTAGTCCCAAAAAGGCTCGTAACTCGGATATATTTGTAGGTACTGGGTAGGTTCAGATTTCCTTGGTTTTGCTTGGGTCAGTTCTCAGTCCTTTAGCTATGATGATGAATCCAAGGTACTTCATTTCTGTTTCTCCGATTGTGCATTTTTTTGCTTTGAGTCTGAATCCACTTTCTCGAAGTCTTCAAAAAATCTCGATGATTCCCTTGACATGACTTGGCCAATCTGGTGAGTATAGCTGAATATCGTCGATGTATACTATAATGTTCTTACCGATCATATCTCTGAAGACATCTGTCATTACTTTTTGGAAAGATGGCGGGGCATTGCATAACCCAAAGGGCATCCTGGTATACTGGTAGTGGCCATCCTGTGTTACAAATGCGGATCGTTCACTTGCTTCCAGGGTAAGTGTAATCTGGTGATATCCGGCATATAAATCAAAGCTTGAGAAGTATTGGGGCTGCTTCTCCACTAAATCCAGTAAGTCGTCAATCCTTGGTATAGGAAATGCATCCTTTTTTGTGATGGCATTAAGAGCTCGGAAGTCCACACAGAATCTTGGGGCTGTTGTTTCAGTTCTGGTTTCGTCCTTGTTAATGATGATTTCCTTCTTTGGTGCAATGACAATAGGGAATCCCCACGGGCTCTTTGATTTAATGATTACACCGTTATTTTCTAGTCGAGTGATTTCTTTGGTGACTCATTTTCGGTAGCTCAGGTTGAGGCGGTAGGGTGCCTTCTTGATTGGTTCATGGTCACCTGTATCAATGTAATGTTGGTACTTTGGGTCTGCTCCTGTGGTACTTTCCAAACTGGTTATGAAGATGTCTTGGTTTCTGTTGATGATTGCTCTGACTTCTATGATTTGTCTTTCTTGTAAGTTTCTTCCAATTTTAACTGCTAGGCGGTCATTCTTTCCTTCTTCTTTTCGGTCTGCTGAAATTTGTTGTCGATTTACAATAGCTGCATTGACTCCAGTTGATCCAAATCTACCTTGACCTCTGGTTGTAGTTCTGACCAAGTTGGGGTGTTGTTCTCGGAGTGTAACCATTGCATAAGGTAAGATAATCATTTGTGCAACTCGGTCTCCTTTTTCTAGGTCAATCCGATTGGTTCGGTGTCGATTTACTACAATGACTCTGATAGTTCCAGTATAATCTTGATCGATTACTCCTGCATCTGTAGTGAGTCCTGCTTTTGCCAATGAGCTTCTTGGTTTCACCATTCTGAAATGTCCTTCTGGTATTTCTAAGGCAAATCCAGTATCAAGAATTGTGCTATCTCCAGGTTGTAGGGATATGCTTTCTGGAGTCATAAGGTCAAGTCCTGCTGATCCTTCTGTAGCGTGCTGAGGTAATGGTAGCTCGTAGTTAGTTCGGCGAGCATTAATCATAACATTGATCATATCTTCATTGTGTTCTCGGTAATGTTCATTGTCCCAATCTTCGAGGTAGGTTCTATGGTACTTGTAGTCGAAGTGTTGGTCTGGATACTCCGACCATTTGGCTACTATCCACATGTCTCATACATTCCATTCGTCCCAGTATTTGTTTTGAAAATCATCTCGGTTTCCAAAGAAGTGTGACTTGCCAATGAAAGGTGCCTTTTCTTTGCAGATATCCCAGATGCGGCTTCCATCTTTAAAGGGGTATGGTTGTTTTCCAGAGTAAGGTCCTTGATAAAGGTCTGGCATTTCTTGCTTCTTGGGTTGTGGCGGCTTGTTATGTATTCGTGGTTTGGCAGACATGTGTTCCTGAAGGCTCTCTTCTTTTGGGATCCGCTTTGTCTGTGGACAGTCACACATCATTTCTGCATAATAAATCCTTTGTTCGCAGAATGGACAGTATTGGTATTTCATGTTCCAATTGATGAGGTAGTTCCATTCCTTCTTGTAAAGTAGTCGCCAGCCGTGTTGAGCTTTTTCTTCATCATCTGTATCTTCGAAGTCAATGTCGTGATCTGATCCGGGTTGGGCAACCATTACTTGATCGGATTCATGCGTAACATCCTCTGTTTCAGGTCGAGCTCCTTTGTGAATGTTGATAGGGATCTGGAAGGTTCTTCCTCTGTAGGTAATCCTCATTCTTTCACCAAAGATATCAATGACGGCTTTTGCTTTGTTCAGCCATTCATTTCCTAGGATAACATCATAGGTCTGTGTGTCGACAACCAGCATAGTCACTGGTATAGTGATATCTCCGAATCAGATAGGAATATCCTTCATTTTTCCAAGGGGTATTGCATGGTTACTACCTGCTGTAGTGAAGTTCAGGCTTGTTAGTAGTTCGATTCCCTATCCTAATCTGTCAAGTGCTTTCTTAGCGATGATACATCCTCCTGCTCCTGAATCGATGATGGCTTCAAAAGGTGTTGATTCGATAGTGCATGTAGTAACGGCCGAGGCTTTCCTGGTATCTTCTTCATCACTCATTTCTTCTGCTGGTTGGGCCTGGTTGATCTCGACCACCTTGAATCCTGGTTTGGTATCACTCAGTCCTTCTCTGATTTAGGTCTTGATAGCCGGATTGAGTTCCGCTGCTTGAGCAAAGGTCATGCTAACTTGGTGATTCTTCATGTCCTCCCAGGCATTATAGTGATAGGTTTTGGTACGTCGAGTCCAGATTTCTCGGCTTGGGCTTTCTGACATCGGTTGATCTTGACTAGGTTCTTCGAACTTGCTGAAATCCGGAGCCTCATATATGACTTCAGGCTTCTTATGCTCGATGATTACCTCGGGTTCCTCATTTTTCTTGTTTCCTTCTGGGCGATTGTAAGGTTTTCCTGGAGGTCGGCCTGGTTTCCTTCCTGGTATAGCTGGTAGAATCCGGATGTCTTCATCATCACTGTCTTCAAAGATTTCTCGAATCTGGAGGGTTGGGGTTTGTGCAAGGTACATCCCATCTCTCTGTCTGGTCTGCTGTTGGCAGTTACTATTGCTTGGTTCTGCTCTTCTATTTGTTTCTAACTGACAATTTCTGGCAATATGTCCTTCTTCTCCACATTTGTAGCATGTCAAGAATCGATCGTAATTCCTGTTGTTCTGATTGTTGGTCCGATTTGCCGGTTGGGCACTATAAGAAGAGTTGTAAGATGTTCGTCTAGGTTGGTACTGCTTCTTTTCAATGTTGGTGATGTGTGCCTCCATCCTGGCAAATTTTGCAGTTAACTCATCAATATCTCGCTCGGTAGGTACGGGTTTTCCAGTTGCTGTTGCATTGATGACTGGTGTAGTGTAGTACGGCTCACTGACTTCTCTTCTTCTAAATGTTAGTGCCACCATCTGTTGGTAGATGTCTTGACTTGGATTTCGTGCTAGCCAGTATCTCTAAGCAAAATTTACTTTTCCAAGTAGGTTGAGAGTGATAGGTGATGACCGGATCACAAGTGCTAATTCTGCTTGTATTCCCTGCATAAAGGTTGATTCTGCTACCTGGTCTTGTACTGCATCTACATATCCTGTGGTTTCGATCATGTCTCGGACTTTGGTGTAGAACTCCAAAGGTGACTGGCCTTTTTCTTGTATGGTTTGCATGATCTGATCCCTTAACTGTTGTTGTATTTCTGCTGTATAATATCTAGTTCTCAACCATGTGTAACAAGTTGTGATGGATGCTGCGTCAGTTGGTGGTGCTGCTAATCCTCCATTTGCTGCTCCTGCTGCAATTGCTGCATTGTATTGGGTTTTTGCAGGTCCTCTAAGTGCTGCTACAATGATGCCGCCATGTTGTGCTACATTTAGTCCTCTTGCTGCAACATAAAGTTGGATGTCATCAATGAATCGGTTTACTGACTCGGCTGGTGTGTATCCTGAAAAGGTGGGTGGTGATAGTGACATGTTGAAATTCTATTCTGTTGATTCTTCTTCTTGTTCTTCAAATAGTATATTGATTTCAAAATCGTCAGTCCAATGCCAGATTGGTCCGTCCAATTCTTCTTGGTAGATACTTTCTACTCCTTCACTGTCGTGTTCACTTTCGGTTCCTTCTCTTGATAGTTGAATGTGCTCATAGGTGATAGTAATTCCAATAGTACTTGTAGATGCGTCTAATCTATCCGATTCTTGTGATAGTCTTCGATAGTGTTTCCAAATCGGTGTCCTTACTAGTCTTGGTGGTATGTCCGGATGGTCCATTTTGTCAAGGTTGTTCATGGTAGTGAAAGTATATCACTGGGGTATGTACTCAATAAAATCGAATATTACCCCCCCACGTTAGGCACCAAAATGTGAGGATGAGGCTCTGGAATCGGCTAAGTATGGAGGAGATAGGGGGCTCAATCGGGAACCAGTAGCTGGGCTAAAATCCGTACTGTAGGTAAAACCAAAGTGGAAAATAGGGGTTGTAGAGGAATAATACTACGAAAATATTAAAGTGTATGTTTAGAGGCACTAGGGAATATTAGTCCCTTCAGATGTATATCAGCAATCAATTATCTATTAGATGTCAAAAAGGTTATTTCTCGGCTTGAATTCACTAAGCAATACTTTCTTCACCAGTTGCATTAGGATTATTAGACTTGTATTGGGCTCAAGCTTAGGTAAAGATTTATTGAATGGAAATAAAGGGGGAATATTTATACAGTTTTGAAGAGGTGCTATATGGGTAGCTGCCCTGTTACTACTCTTAAAACTATTGGCTATTCAAAATATAAACTAGTTATAAATTTATGTGATATAACGAGTTATATAAGTTATAGATTTAAGACGGTTAAAGATTTAAGATGGTTAAAAGATTTAAGATGGTTAAAAGGTTTTCACAAATCAAGGAACTGTTCCAATTGGTCGAAATCTCTTTGTAATATACGGATTTCTTCTTTAAGTTCCTCAAAGGCATTTTGAGACAGTTGGTGAAATGTGGATGGTCCAATTTTGGTAAGTCTTTTCAAGGCGGCTGGCCGAAACTGAAAGAGTCCATAAATTCAGAGGGCAATTCTTTGAGATTGGAGGGGAATCCCTTGATGTAGTGCTCGTTTGCATACCTCTGCATATTGTCGGTCCCATACATGTTCAAGATCTTCTTCCCAGATCCTGGCGATCTTGTAGTAGGCCTGAAATTCATCTTGTGTTTGTCGTTTCTGAGCAATGTCGATATTTTTCATTATTATTTGAGTTCTTCGTAGGGCAGATCCTTCTTCAGGTAATAGTTCAGATGGAGGATCTTCTAAGGCTCGGTATGCTTCGATGACTCGGCTTCAGAGGTATTCATCATTGTTGAATCGGGGCATTTTTGCACTTGTATAAATCTTCCAGTCTCCTCTCACTTTACTAGTTTTATTTAAGTCTTAGACTTTATATTTAAGTTCAAGTTTAGGTAAAAATTTATTAAATAAAAATAAAAAGGATATTTATTCAAAATTAAGAGCTAAGGCTAAAGTAAGTAGTTGTTATAATAATATATTAAAGATACTAAGAAATCTTGTAGAAATCACCAATTTAAATATTTTGTCAAGGAGGTCATTACTTCAGAGAGTCAGAGCTTTGGAGGGTCAGAGCTTCATATTGAAATTTGATCTTCGAATATGTGTTTTGAAGTAAAGAGTGCACTGGCTTATGAAGCCAATATGCATGTATTTATTAATGCTAAAATATGATTGGTCAATACAAATAGAGATCGTCTAAGCTACAATTGAGTGATGTATGATCAATCATTGATAATGGGAGAGAGAGATATAATAAGCTAATAATTTCAACACTCCCCCTGCTTGATATATCTTGATAAAATAAATAAATAAAAAAAATAAAAAAATAAAAAAAATGTTCAACTGTACATCATGAATGGCATCCATGAAGTACATTTACTGCAAATAACTATATGTAAAATACTACTTAAGTGATAAGAAAGATGTAATAAAGAACATAAAAAATTTTAAAAGTTAGTTATGTAAGCCCATTTTTGTGATCAACATTTCAAGTCTTGGTTACACAAGTGGCTTGGTTAATGCATCAGTGATCATTTCATCTGTTGCTATGTAAATGATATCTATTACCTTTGATTCAACTTTCTCTTGAATAAAGTGGTGCTAAATGTTGATATGCTTTGATCGAGCATGATTAATTGGGTTTTTAGCAAGGGTGATTACTGATTGGTTATCTTCAAATAAGGTTGTCGCACAATTCGGCAAATATTCTAGCTCATCCAATAGGGTGCATAGCTAAATAGCTTCTTTTGTCACATGTGCTAATGCCATATATTCTGCCTCAGTTGTTGATAGGGCAATGGTTGGTTGGCACTTGCTTAACCAGCTGATGGCTCCTTCTGATAGGTTGAAAATATAACCCATGGTTGATCATCGTATATTAATGTCTCCTCTCCAGTTGGCATTACTAAAACCGATCAGTCTTAGATCCTGATCACGTCCAAGGCACAGCTTATAATTGGCTGTTCCTTTAATATATCTTAATAATCATTTGAGGGCATAGTGATGTTCTTGCATTGGATTGGCCGAAAATTGACTGATGATGCTGACAGCAGTAACTAGATCAGGTCTCGTCCCAATCATCAGATACATTATGCTACTGATCATTTGTCTAAATAGACTTTGGTCTGCAGATTTTCCCCCTTCAGCTTTGAGTTAAATAGATGGATCAAGGGGTGTACTGATTGGCTTGGCATCCATTATGTTAAACCTTGTAATGATTTGATTGGTGAAGTAGCTTTGATCAATTGTGATCATATGTGTTTTTCGATTGCGCATAACTCGAATACCCAGAAAATGTTTAATTTCACCACAGTCCATCATATCAAATGCATTGCTAAGCTCTACCTTGAATTTGTTCATCGTTTCCATTGAATCAGCCAGAATTAGTAGATCATCAACATATATGGCAATAATTATTAGCAATTGATCTTCTTGTCTCCTTCTTAGATAAATGCTGTGATCTGATTGTAGTCTTGTAAAATTTGATTGGCTGAGGTAGTTGTTGATCTTCTGATTCCACATATGAGGTGATTGCTTTAGTCTATACAATGATCGATTGAGCTTACACACAGCTCTCGGTGATAGCTCCGATTGGTTAATTCCTTCAGGTACCATCATGTAGATCTCTTTATCAAGATTGCCATTCAGAAACATAGTTTTTACATCCATTTGGTGAATTTCTAAGTTTAGGACTGCTCTGATTAATAAGAGTGCCCTGATCGATGTGAATTTTGCCACGGGAGCAAATGTTTCATCATAATCAATTCCTTGCTGTTGTGAATATCCCTTGGCCACTAATCTCGCCTTGTACCTGGCAACTGATCTATCAGTGTTGAGTTTCTTTTTAAATACCCATCTGCATCCAATCGGCTTGCGTCCCGCAGGCACCTCAGGTACAATCGTCTACATGTCATTATTCTTAAGTGATTTAAGCTCTTGATTGATCGCTTCCTCCCAAAGCTTTGCATCAGCTAGAGAAATTACTTCCTTGTAGGTCATTGGGTCATTGGTCGATTCAATTAAATTAGCTTCTGATATACAATCTTACCAAATTTGTAGAGCTTTAGTATTGATCAATTGTTCGATTAGCTCCCAGGTGTTGTCATCATCATTATAGCCTAGCTATTTAACTAGATATTGTCTTTTTTCATCAATCTTGCATTCTCCGATGATCACTTCAATGATATATTCTTGATCTTCTGGATTGACGATTGTTGGGGATTTTAATATAATAGATTCATCAAATGTGATGTTATAGCTGATCTCTATTCTCCTATTGGTTGGATCTCAGAGCCTATATGCCTTTTTTTTATCATGATAGCCAATCATTTTAAGCTTTTTGGATTGGGGCACTAGTTTCGACCTTTTTCCTTTATAAATATATATATATGCATCAGCCTATATAACACACAAGTTACTGATATCAGGCTTATGACTGTGCCATAATTCAAATAGTGAAGCACTCTCCTTATTGGCTCATGTTGGCAATCAGTTGTGTAAATATATAGCACTTGCAGCAAGTTCAGCCCAGAGTTCATCAGGTATGCCGGCAGTGATTTTAATGGTCTGGATTGACTCCATCAATGTCCAGTTATATTGTTCGGCAACACCATTTTGTTGCGGCATATTCAGTGTCATCATTTCATGATGAATTCTGTTTTTGATTAAAAATTTGTGCATCTCAGTGTTTATATACTCTCCTCCTCTATCGGACTAGAGAATCTTCAGTTTTTGGCCTGATTGCATTTCAGTAAATGCCTTGAATGTTTGAAATCGATCAAATGTATCACTTTTGTTATCAATAAAATATGTTATGACATAGTGAGTGGCGTCATCGATGAATGTTAATATATATTTCACTCCATTGACTAATAGCATGGGCATCGGCCTGCACAGATATAAGTGCACTCTTCCAATAGGCTCTATCGATCGATTTTTTGCATGTCCGAAAGGCTTACAGTGTGACTTCACATGTTCACACCCGGCACATATTTCGATTTATCCGGTCGACAGCCATACATCTCCAAGCCCTGTGACAAATTTGTTAATTGATTGCAAAGTATTTCGGCCCGGATGGCCTAGTCAGTGATGCTATAGTGTGTAGTCATCAATCTCGGAATCAGCAATGTTTGCTTCTAGCTCTAGCTCTGGTGATGTCAATAAATGAAATAGGTTACCATCAGCTTGTCCGATTTTGATTTCTTTGTGATCTACACCAATTTTAATTACTGATCCGTCACTTTTGAAGGTTATGTCATTTCTGTTACATGTCAATGCCCGCACAGATATTAAATTTCTGGTGATCTCCAATACATATAAAACGTCCTGTAATTTCAGCTCGTTGTCGAGCTCAATTGTCCCAACATGCATCACGTGTAGTCTCTCGTTCCCTGCACACATGACCAAGCCATCGTACTCAGCTACCGTCTCGAAAATCTCCAATTGGTTGAACATATGTTGTGTAGCACTCGAATCGATGATAGCACTAATTGCCAGATTTGCTTTGGCTCTCAGTTTAGCCTTTTCTTTTTCTGTTTTTACCCAATCGTTAAATTTGTTATATTGAAATATTCTGTGTTCTCCCTTACAGATGTAACATTTCCGAGGATATCCCTGAAAATTCTCGCCTCGATGGGCTCCGCGATCGCTGCCTCGGTCGCCTCTGTCATTATAACCTTCTTGATTGTTTCCATTATCGTTACTATAGCCTCGGCCTCATCCAGTGCTTCTGCCTCAATTGCCGTGACCACCGCCTCGGTAGCTACCTCGGTAGCTGCCTTGGTCTGTTACATGGGCTTCGTCATACCTCTGCTTGTTATCTGGGTCGAACTTGATACATGCGAGTTATAAAGCCTTCAGTGTTGTTGGTATATTCTCTCGCACAAGTATTAATTCCTGGTACCTGGGGCTTAGACCCCGGAGATATTGCGGTATAGCTTCTGTGTCAGTCATATCTTCAATTTGCACCATAATTCGGTTGAATGCGTTATTATAATCTTCGATCGATTCCTTTTACTTTATCATTACAAGCTTATCATGCATTTGTAACAATTGTTCTATTGGTGCATATTTTTGCATCATAGCCTCTTTAAGCTCATTCCATGAATCAAATTCTCCTGATGTGTTCACATGCCTCCGTAGCCACATTCTAGCGTTACCTGTAATTTTACTAATTGCTGCGTTGACTTCCTCCTTTTGTACTGATAGATTGGCACTGGTGATAAATTGCTCTATAGCATTAAAGTAATCAAACAATCTGGGTGCGCCTCCTGATCCATCAAATTTGTTGATCGATCTCAGGTACTCCTTCGCCAGATCATTAAGCTTTGTTGATATTGTTGGTGATAGTGATGGTCATAACATATTGCCTTCTGTAGCTGCATTCTGATTGGTTGGTACGCTAGGTGATGCATTTGTTTTGTCGATTTTTGCTATCAATTTGCCCATTAGGGTTGCCAGCATGTCTAATTTATCTTCCTGATTTCTGATCATTATAGCCATCTGTTCCTGTTGATCGAGGCTAAATCTAATATTGCTCTAATGGTTGCCATCCAATCCTTCGTCATCATTATCAGGGAGTTGATATCTGTTATCTGTTTTTGATTTAGACTGTAATCTTGTCGATCTTGTTACTGACGATGATGATGTGTATAGGTTGTCCATTTCATTGTATCGCATCATTAAATGCTATGTCGTTACATATTGTTTATCGCGTTGCTTTATCGCGATGTTGTTTGTTACATTGTTTATCACGTTGTTTGATGTATTGTTTACAATGTTAAATAAATGCTTACTGTAATCGCAGTTGTAACTGCTATGATTGCATAGATACTATGATTGCATAGATGCGTAGATCTCAGGTTGTTGAGCTGCAATTCGAGCAGCTCGGGGCTCATAACCTGTTGAAATTTGATCTTCGAATGTGTGTTTTGGAGTAAAGAGCACACTGGCTTATGAAGCCAATATGCATGTATTTATTAATGCTAAAATATGATTGGTCGATACAAACAAAGATCGTCTAAGCCACAATTGAGTAATGTATGATTGATCGTTGATGATAGGAGAGAGAGATATAATAAGCTAATAATTTCAACACTTTAGAAGGTCAGAGCTTCAGAGGATCAGAGCTCTTATAACTATGAGAGCATTATGGAGATGATCTCATAAATCATTTATAATATAACAAGAAGATTACTAGTTTCAAGTACTCATAAGTTATTATCTACAGAGTTTGCTATAGTTTTAAAGGTTTTGAAGTCTTTGAAGGCTAGAGATAGATTGTTGGTTACTATACCATTATAGAATTCTTTGGGGGCTTTGAATTTTCCTAAGTTTACAAAATTATCAAAGACCACTACATTAAAGTCAAGGTTTATAAGGTCTTCTAAAGTATTAGGATTAAGATTATTAAGTTTGAATGCCTTGAAATTGATAAGTTTAAAGGCTAAATTATTCTCATTAGGTTCTTCTAGGTTAAAATTCTCTAATAATTCATCTAAGACATTTATACTCTATTTATAGATGAGTTTTCTCAATGATTGGAACTGAGTTTCCCAAGGTAAGGAAGTACTGAGGGCCAGTATTTGAAGAATTAATAGATCTTCTTCTCAAGTCTTTTTTCTCTTCCAGAGAGTTCTAGGTCTTGAGTAGCTTATCTTTCATCTATCCTTTCCTATACATCCATGGTGGCTTCCAAAGCATATTCAATTTAATAGTAGAATTTGATAAAGAATAAATTCTATATATTAGAAAACTATTTTCAGTTTATAGTTTATGACTAGTATCCATGCTTATAGGCTGTTTGCAGGCTGTTTGCAGACTGTTCTAGCTAGTTCGTGGTTCATGATATTGTTCTAGAGATGTTCATAGCTTATGATATTGTTCTAGTAGAGTTCTAGAGTAGTTCATAGCTGTTCACCAATAATAGTTGTAGTCTATAACTAGCATCCATATTTATAGCTATCTTGTTTATAGCTCTTAGTAAAATAGTTCATAAATTAATTAACCATTTTTCTGATATATTCTTATAAAATTAGCTATATTGATATATAATATCTATTATGTCAGTGAGATCTTCTTTAAAATCAATCTCAATAGAGGCTCATAGTTCCATATCTCTATATAGGAGTACTTGTTGGATTACGTTAGTTATAACTGAGATATCTAAAAGTAACTGTTGAGTCCTTTTTGCAGTGTTGGTTCTGAAGTAGAGTTCTAGCCTTTTATTAGCAGAATTCCTTATAGGTAGCATTGTTTTGATATTAGATATTAATGATGTTTACTGAGATTAAAGTTTTTACTTCCTCTTAATATATAGTACTAGATACTTAGTTCTAACAAAAAATTTTAAAATTTTTGAAGGCTTATAACTTTTTGAAAAAAATTATTATTACTAAAACTCTTTTATAACTTTATTTATTATCCTTCTGACAATGAAAGTATAATTTCTATTTTTTAATTAGATATTTGGTTGAAAAGTTATTAAAGCTCAAAAATAGATACTGTTACTATCAACAATAGAAAATTGAGACTGAAAGGAAAACCAGTTACTATATAAAATCATATGGAAATAGAGTAAGATATATAAATAAATCAGAATAAATACAATATCTAAATGAAGTAATTTGAATAATATACCCTGAATATCCAAATATCCTCTAACTCCTCAAGCTGAGCCTAATAGTTGCTGTCTTACATATTGGGCTTGAATTTTTTGAATAAGATAGCGTTTATTGGCTGCCAGTTTGAGGGTATGATTGTGTCGTTTACTACATAGTGGTATATTGTGAAATATTGTGCTCGATGTTGTAAATCAGAGTGCTCGAGGCTTTAAAAAATTTTTTATTTATTTATTTCTTATGTGACTGCTGTCTGAAAACTGAGACGAAATGTCACGTGATGTCGGGACTAAGCGTCCGGACTGTATTGTGCATTAATTCTTAGTAGAAGAGATGTAATAATTTCAACAGTTTTATGCTTTTATTTGATCGTTGCCCGCCTATCTATTAGCTAATTCGGCTGAAGTTGCGTCACCCTATTTAAAGGAGTTGATGAGTCATAGTGAATCAGAATCAGGATTTACTATCTGGCAGCTTGATCGGAGTCACCTGATGATTTGGCAAAGAGCTAGATAAATTAATTATGTCATTTGGATATCCATTGTGGAGCCCTATCTGGAACTATCTGGACGCAGTATTAAAAAATTTACTATCTGAACACAGTATAAAAACCTTTATTGTTCTTTCTCATCTTCACATCATCCTTTAACTTACTATTTTCTACTACAATTCCCCTACATCGCATCAACAAGGAATCTACCAAGGTAGGTTCTATACCCGATTTGGGATCACCTATTGTCCCATCCTTCCACATGTCCACATGTCCTAAATCACTCAAAATGTCTACAACATGAAAAGGAAGTTCAAGCAAAAAGTCCTTGAAGCAAAAAACTGCAGGAAGGAAGAAAATAGCTGATCAAGGTATGAACTGTAGTTTAACACAATTTTCGAAAACTTTTTTCGGTGCTTGGGAGACTTCAATTTGTTCAATATACTAAGGATTTTGTTAATTTGCAAGAGATCATTTAAGGTCAGGAATCTGCGAGTTATAAATGTACCTTTGGGTTACGTGTTCATTATGCTCAACAAGCCTGTTCCCATTTTGACAGCCTCGAAATGGACTCTGTAATGCTTTTCTGCCTGGTTAACAATGACGTGAATGACTGCCGACCACCTGGCGAACGCGCCTTCTCCATCGATATCTCTGTGAACTTGACTGTCGATGACCTCAGGAATTCAATCAAGGCGGCGATGAAAGTACAGTTCAAGAATGTCGATGCCAGCTGGCTCACGCTCTGGAAGGTCAACATCAATATTAGCGACAACGAGAAGCTAAACGCAATTGAGACGCACACCGATGCTGATATCAAGAAGGTTTTGGATGAGGCTGAGAAACTTACTAACGCCTCACGCAAGATCGACAAAATTTTTCCCTCGCAACCCGCCGACGAACATATCAGCATCCTCGTCCAAGTTCCACAGCAAGGTATGGGTGGGCACCTGACTCTGATTACCCCACTTCCTCCGCTCAAATCTGTCACCATGAACATAATTAACCACGAAGGCATCATTTCGCTCGAGCAGCCTTTCGTCAAGGTATCCAAATAAGTTACACCATTTACGCGACCGCCCCCCCCTTCACTAAACTGACCTTTCCTTTCTCCAGGTCCCCTATGAACAGCTCAAGAAGACGTTCCGCACGTCACAAAAATACTATGAGAAAGAGCTTCTTTACCTTGGCTCCTCCATGAGTGACCTCGTTACCAAGTCTGACGCAGAAAAAGTCACACCCGACGAAGCCGCGAAGGCCATTGATGCCATGGTTACGAGACTGCAGAATTTGAAACGGAAGGTGAAGCTTGATTACGTGAAATTGTAACGACTGCCTTCTTGACATGTGCATAGATTGTTCCCCGTTCCCTGTATCTGATCAATGACCACATTCTCGTATCTTCCACTTTTTCAAAACCATTCGCTAGCTTAGTGATGTCAAGGCCGAGGAGACCCTCTACACTACGCGTTCCAAGCTTCGCCTCGACCACCTCAACGAGCTGACCACCATCACCACCGTCGACTCTCCCGAGTTTAAGCGCTGGAGTCGCACCCGACTAGACCGCGTGCTCGTCGATTACCTGCTACGGCGTGGTTTCACCGAAACAGCAAACAAAGTAGCCAAGGAGGCGGAAACTGAGGTGCATTTTGTGAATTTGAATTTGAATTTGAATGGATGATGTGGTGTGAGGCGGAAGGGGAGATGTTGGGTATTAAAGGAGAGTGCTTTTTGATTTTGGTTATATGTTTGAAATACAGAAAATGGTCGATGTCGAATTGTTCGCACAGGCGAGTCGCATAGAAGAGGCATTGCAGCGGCACAGCTATGCCGAATGTTTGCAATGGTGTTCAGATAACAAGTCGAATCTGAGGAAGATGAAGGTAATGGTTATTCTGTAACCTCCCTTAAATTAGGATAGGGGCTTGTCACATTAGCCAAACAATGCTCACACAAGGAGTTAGCTTCTCAATGATTTGTTTATATTCGAACCGTTAGAGTACGCTGGTGTTCAATCTCCGCTTGCAAGAATACATTGAGCTCGTCCGTGCCCGACGCATGAATGATGCCATCGCTTACGTCCGTAAGTATCTCACACCCTGGGTCGAGACTCATCTGCGCGAGATCCAGCAGGCCATGGCGTTGATGGCATTTCCGTCCAGCACGCAGTGCGCACCGTACAAGGTTGGTTTCTATCTTCTCCTTTTTTGGTATTTTTAGCTAGATATTCTCCTAATGCCTTCTTCTCCTTTCTTCTCATATATCAGAAACTCTTCGACCCCGCCCGATGGCATGCTCTAGTTGATCAGTTTCGTGCTGACAACTTCGCCCTCTGTTCGCTCCCCACGCAGCCGCTTCTCAGTATCACGCTGCAGGCGGGGCTTTCGGCCCTCAAGACCCCGCAATGTGGTCGTCCCGAGCACCGCAACATCCACTGCCCCGTCTGCGCTGCTGATACACTCGGTGTTCTCGCTGAATGCCTGCCGCTTTCGCACCAAGTCAACTCCACTCTCGTTTGCAGAATCAGTGGCGTCATTATGAACTGGGATAATCCGCCCATGGCACTACCCAACGGACAGGTATATTCGTTGAATGTAAGTTGGTTCATGTTATGTGAGGATGGGTTTAAAAGTTAGAAAGGGGGACAGGTAAGAGGATGCGTCGGGGTACGAGCCTTCTATTCCTATCTTCTGGTGTTTGTGTGACTCAAAAAATCTCTTTTGCATTCATTTGGTGGATAAAGGCTCTGCAGGACATGGCCAAGAAAAATAATGGCAAAGTCACCTGCCCGTGGACAGGGCTGGTATGCGAGATGTCGCAACTTAAGAAGGTGTTCATTTTGTGATCACGGATTGATGGGGTTGGATAATGTTTGTTGTGCACCTACATGGGCTATCTGTTTCAGCTGCCATTCCTCCTTTGACTATGTTATTGATTTCTTCTTGTTACCATTCTATATAAGCAGATGATGTTTGGTATGGTGTACATTTGATTAGCAGGTGTCCTTGAATGTTAATATGATAGAAGTGCTTTAGCAGTTTCAAGTTGATATTCTCGAAAGTTGTCATAAAGATATTGTAGTATTCATCAATAAGTAATTTTAGTTCTTTCTTTTCTTCTTCACCAAGTTGTTCTCCAAATATATACTTCTTCTTATTTACTATCTTAGATGCATACTTGAGATCCATTATGACTTTCATGATATTAACTTTAGTCAATCTAAATCCTTTGTCTTCTTTAGCTGTTTCTTCAAGCTTGGTTACTTCTACTGCTTTGCCAAATGGGTATGATTATTAACTGTGCAACTCAGTCTCCTTTATAAAGTTTGGCTATATTGAATCAATGTTGGTTAACAACTATAATCTTGATTTCTTCTATATAATCTGCATTGATTACTCCTGCATTGATTGTAATTCTGGTGATTGTGAGGGAACTCCTTAGTTTGATCTGACCATAGTGTTCTTAGGGTATTCTTGCAGCAATTTCTGTTCCAACTATATATGATTTTCTAGGTTACAATTCAATATCTTTAATGGTAGAGAGATTGAATCCAGCAGCTTGTTTACTTTTTCATTCTAATGACTTAGCCTTCTTATTAGTTCATATAATTTGCATTATGAAGAATTTCTTCTATTTGTCCTTATTATCACTTTCCATCATCTGTAGGCAGACTCCTCTTTCTAAGTCGATAGGTATTTCATAGCAACATCTTTTCTAAGTGATTCACATCTTGTATATACTGAGATCGATTACTGTTTATACTTTCTTTAACTAGTTATTTCTAATAACAAGATTATAGGATGTAGTATCAACTACTATTGCTAACACTGTGATAATGAGTTTCTCAAAGTAGATAGATAGTTCATATACTTTGCCAAGCAGTGTTGCATTATATCCATCTGCTACTACAATTGTCATAGTTATAGCTTCTTCAATCTGCTATCTGAGTCAGTCGAGTATCATTTTACTAATGATGTATCCTCTAACACCTGTATTAATAATGCATAGTATTGTAATTTCTTTAATCTAACACTATGAGTATGCTAAGGAATTCTGTAGTTTGTCATTCTCTGATTACTATACTATATTAATCTCTACTACTTCATATCCAAGTTGTACATTACTTATCTCTTTTCAGATTTGCTATCAGAATATCAGAAATTTAGCAAGTTCTTTTATTTTAATTGAGATCATTATGTCCTCCATTTTCTTCCATATATCTAGACTGTATTTCTTAGATTTCCATAACTTGCATTCCTTGTTTTCTTCACTTGCAGGTACCTCAAATATTGGTATATCCTCTTGGATGATGTGGTTAACTTTTTCTTCAAAGAGTTTGTTTTGTTTATTATTGTTAAATTCTCATTCTTATACTTATTGTGCTATCTGTAAGGTTTTCATTATATAAGAAGATCCTGCTTTCTTAGGATATCCAGATTTTCATTTTTCCTATAGCTGGGAATACCTCTACCTAACTATACTTATCTTTGCTATCAAAATCTTCTTTCTCAAAGGTAATAATATTTATTTAAGTTTGTCCTTGAGTTTCTGGTCAGATAATTCTGCTTGTTTCTATCATATATCTTGAAGTGTAGTGCTCTTTTTCTCTACATCTTCTGCATATCTTCATGTCTAGTTAGTTGTAGTCTCTGGATATATATTCATCTTGGTTATGCCTGAAGCACCTTGAGTTTCTGATTAGGTATGCATTTGATCTAGTTGCAGAGGTCGAGTTTGCTATAAATCATTAGACTAGTCATTATGAGTTAATTTATCTTTTAAGGTCTAAGATGTGTGCAGTCATCTTACTTATTTGTTCGATGAGATTATCTATGGCTAGATCCTTTTATAAGGCTGCTCTCTAGTTAACTATGGCTGGTGCAATGGTAGGTACAACTGCTGATATTATATGAGGTTCTTGAAGGTTGTTTAGCAATATCTGCTGTATTATATCTTGACCTAAGTTTTATATAACCTAATATCTCTATATATAATTAACCTTTTATATATAGTTTAGTCCAACTAGGCTGGAATATACTTAAAGAGTGATTTCTCAGTAAAGTCTATTTATGAAAGACTGCTTGATAATAAGATCTTAGTTAGCTATTGGATATTCTATAAGGTCTACTATATGTCAGATTTTTATATGAAAGGCAAGTGGGCTTTTGTTCATCCTCTGATACATTGATGCCAGCTGATCCTTTATACTTTGCTATATGTCAGCTGTATGATAGGTAGCTCTCAACTATATAACAGTATTGGTGAAGGTTACTATAGCATTAGCTTCTATATTTACTTCTCCTGCTCTTATATTAAATCCTCTATTTGCTGCTGTAGCAAGTCTTGCAATATCATATATAATCTTAGCAAGTCTCTGTAAAACATTAGGAAAATATTTCTAAACAGTTTATATTTATAATAACTAATTCATATTTACTCCAGTTTGCCTTTGTTCATATCTATATAACTGCAATATATATTTACCTAATGGTATATTATTCACGCAAAGTCTCAGTTTGTATATTATCAGTTCATATTTATTAATAGATTTACACCTAAGATATATTTAGTTCACATACATTTTATTTTGTTGTTCTGAAGTATTCTGTTCATAGCTCTTAGTAAAATAGTTTGCAAACTAGTTAAAGTTCTACTGATTTATTTAAAAGAATTCTTCTTAAGAAATATAATTCACATACTTGTTAACTAAGTATAAATTAAAAGAATATATATCTAAGTTAGCTGCCAACAGATTTCATGCTAAATCTTGTTCTTGAAACAAAGGCTGCATATAAACTGCTCTTATAATAGTATCTACTAATATAATATTAAACTTCCCAGATCACACAGCTATGGCTATATTTATTTTACAATCTCAGATAACCATTTTAGCTTTTCTACCAAGTGCTTTAGAATGTGCAGGAACATTAGTAATGTTATACCACTCCAAGTATGCAAGATAGTGAATGTTTTTTTCATACTTGATCTTGAATAGCATTCAAACTTGAGCAAAGAGATATTTGTCTATACCTTGCTGCTTTTCAAAATTTTTGTCTATAAGATTATATAAAACAACCCAATTATATCACAGAGTTCTATAGAACTGTTGATTGCAGTAAATTATTTGACAAAATGTATCTGGTGATTACTCTGTTTGGCAATATGGATTGCAGACTTCAATGGATAGAAAAGTATATACTGTAATCTATTTGGAATAAAAAAATTATATTTATTTCTAATATTTACAGTTCACAGATCGAATAAATAGACTAACAGACTTACTATTAGACTTACTAGCAAATTTAAAAGTTTTGAGAGATTTTTCCTATTTATATGATAATGATATCCTTCTTTAATAAATCTAAGATTGTGAAAAAAGATTTGAATAGCGAGTTCGAGGTTACCTATATTGAATATTTTTAAGACTTCATCAATGTAAATTTTAGAAATTGTACCATTTAGATATCAGTAATTTTCAGTAATCAGAGGCTTGGTATCTGTAGATGTATTATTACCAGTTGATATTTGGTCAAGCTTGTCTTCAAGTACCATTCTACATTCTATAAACTTGACCACTTGGGGGAGAGGGTCTTGCTTGTTTATTTACCAATATAGTGTTTTGACTTCAATACAATGTTAGTATTTAGTTATTTCTGTATCAGAATTATTTAGTATGCTAAATCTTCTAGTTAACTCTAAAATATATAGAAGCAGATGTAACTTTGAAAAGTTTAGAGAACTTGGTAATACCTCTGTGAACAGTTCTTTTAAGTTATTAAACTGAGATAATAGTACATCTTGATCTATGAGTATTTTTTCAGTTTGAATTGGTGCAGAGATATAGAAATACCATTTGAAAAAACATGCAAGACATTCGGTAACCTCAGACAATGATAAAAGGTCTCTCACACATAGGATAAAAATCTATAAAATAGATAAAATATTAATAATATATTTATAAACTTCCTAATCAATTTCTAAAATAATAATAAATATATTCTCATTAATTGTTAGTATTTAGCTGCTATTATCTGAGATAAATGGGAAATTCTCTTACTGAATTTTCTAAGTCCAGAATACCTTGGAATAAGATGGATACAAAGATCTAGTTCAAGTATTAATTGATTTGCTGTATATGAACTATAACTTTGTCTAATAATTTCTAGAGTTAAATTAACAAGATGTTTCTAGATATCTTTTTTAATTTGATGAAGTATGTCAGGTATAATTATAGAGTAAATGTTTGTAAAAGGCAGTTCCTACAAAACATTCTAGATGAATTAATTAAATAAAAATAAGATTTATGAATAGAAATGTTCAGAGCAAATTTCATTTCTAACTATATTTAAATATATATACTTTTTGCTATTTTAGTTTATATTTCTGCAGAAGTCTCTCAGCCTTTTGGTTATTGCTCTTTGAAATACTCTTGGATATGCTCGCAATGGTTTTTTTCATTTCAGCAACTGTTTGTAGGTGGTATTTCTCATTAAGACAAGAAAATTTATCCTTAGGAGCTATATACACTGGGCAGGCATAATTTGTATGAACTAGGTTATCAAACATACTTCTAGATAGTCAGCTATAAATAACATAACCACTAGATAACAATCACAAAGTCTACTATCTGGTCTATATATAATGATACTACTAAAAATTTATTTATATTTGATAATTAATAACAAATTTTATTAAAGAAAAACAAAATTAAAGTTTGTGAACTGAAAACTCACCTTTTTCCTATTTTAATAAGGCCTTCAAGAACCTATGCCATATATGTATAATATAGAATTGTTTTTGTTTTATGAAAAATTTTCATCTTAGTCTCCTTCGGTGTTCCCTTAAGGACCAGAAAATATGCAATCACTGGAAATATATTTCAGGAATATGTTTGCTAAATACATTTTGGTATGTTACTAATTAATATGTATAGTAGGTATATTTTGGTATATCCAAGCAAATTGTAATGCATTTGGTTTATTCTGAGCAATACTAGGACTATAGTCATACCAGCAGGAAGTTTAATCTACAAACTATGAAAGGAAAGAGTAACTTAATAATAATCTGTAGATAATTAATTATTATTTATAAACTGAAAAGATAAAGTACAAATATTATTTATTATCTGAGTCTTCTACTAAAAATCACTCAAATGAATCTCTGAGTATTAATGAGTTCCTGAACTAAAGTATTTCTCTACTTTGAAAACCATATCATTCTCGAAAGAAGGATTTGATATTAATTTTTATATTACAGCAAGAGAATCCTGAAAAAACAACTCCTGTGGCCCAGTTCAGGTCTCAGACATATTCATGATAGTAAAAACTTTGCTGTAAAAAGGCTAAATAAATAGTAAAATATAAGTATTCATTATAAGCTATACTTGTATATATGAAAAGATTTGGAGCATATGTACCATTCCTTATTTTGCTGCCATGTCTAATAGTTCTATCATTTCTCTAGAGTTTGTAAATTAGATAGGACTATCCACTATTGAAATTTATTTATTTATAAAAGTACCAAGTAGACTATCTACAGTTATTCAGGATACATTCCTATTTCAGAATAATAGCTCTATAAGCCAAATTTCACCTTCATACTTCTAGAAGTATAGAGGATTGTTCATATCAGACTCAGGTACTCATTGGAGTTTTTCTATAAACTCACTATGTCATATGTATGCTTCCTCACTATTAAAAACCATGCTACTAGTTGGTTCATAGATAATGTAATCAGTTGGTTTATTATCAGTTGTTGATTCATAGATAATAAAATCAGTTATAGTTGGCTTGCTGTCAATGATAGTTAGTTCACTATCAATAGTAGTTAGTTTATAAATGACATCAGTTACAGTTGGCTTACTGTCAACAGTAGTTGGTTTGTAGATGATATAAGTTGTAGTTAGTTTACTATTGATAACTAGTTATACACATTTAATTTAAATATCTAGAGTATATGAACTTAATAGTCACTTATGTACTAGTATAGTATAGTTGGCAGGTAGAAATCATAGTTTTGGTATCTTGATTTATTGACATGGACTATTGTAAAATCTTTAATGTTTTGACAAACTGAAATATCCTTAATCACAGAAGGTTCAGCTTTTTAGCTTTTAGACAAATATCAAGTATAGATTTTGTGTTTTTCACAGGTATGTTGAGCAAGGCCTGAGGTGAATTTGAATCTCTAATTGTAGTGTTGAAATTTGATCTTCGAATGTGTGTTTGGAGTAAAGAGCACACTGGCTCATGAAGTCAATATGCATGTATTTATTAATGTTAAAATATGATTGGTCGATATAAACAAAGATCGTCTAAGCTACAATTGAGTGACGTACGATCAATCATTGATAGGAGAGATATAATAAGCTAATAATTTCAATACTTCCCCTGCTTGACATATCTCGATAAAAAAAAATAAAAAATAAAAATAAAATGTTCAACTGTATATCACGAATAGCATCTATGAAGTATATTCACTGCAAATAACTATATGTAAAATACTACTTGAGTGATAAGAATGACATGATAAAGAATATAAAAGTTTTTTTTTTTTTTTAAAAGGTTAGTTACATAAGCCCATTTTTGCGATCAACATTTCAAGTCTGGGTCATGCAAGTGGCTTGGTTAATGCATCAGCAATCATTTCATCTGTCACCATATAGACGATATCTATCACTTTTGATTTAACTTTCTCTCAAATAAAGTGGTACTGAATGTCAATATGCTTTGATCAAGCATGATTAATTGGGTTTTTGGCGAGGGTGATTGCTGATTGGTTATCTTCAAATAAGATTATCACACAATTCTACAAATATCCTAGCTCATCCAATAGGGTATGTAGCCAAATGGCTTCTCTCGTCATATGTGCTAATGTTATATATTCTGCTTTAGTTGTTGATAGAGCAATGGTTGGTTGGCGTTTGCTTGACCAGCTGATGGCTCCTCCTAATAGGTTGAAAATATAGCTTGTAGTTAATCATTGTATATTAATGTCTCCTCCCCAGTTGGCATTACTGAAACTGATCAGTCTTAGATCCTGATCATGTCCAAGGCACAGCTTATAATTAGCTATTCCTTTAATATATCTTGATAATCGTTTGAGAGCATGGTGATGTTCTTGCATTGGATTGGCTGAAAATTGACTGATGATACTGACAGCAGCAGCTAGATCAGGTCTTGTCCTGATCATCAGATACATTATGCTACTGATCATTTGTCTGAATAGATTTTGATCTGCAGATTTTCCCCCTTCAGCTTTGAGTTGAATGGATGGATCAAGGGGTGTACTGATTGGCTTGGCATCCGTCATGTTAAACCTTGTAATGATTTGATTGGCAAAGTGACTTTGATCAATTGTGATTGTGTGTGTTTTTCGATCATACATGACTCGAATACCCAGAAAATGTTTAATTTCACCACAGTCTGTCATATCAAATGCGTTACTAAGCTCTACCTTGAATTTGTTCATTGTTTCCATCGAATCAGCTAGAATTAGTAGATCGTCAACATATATGACAATAATTATCAGCAATTGATCATCTTGTCTTCTTCTTAGATAAATGCTGTGATCTGATTATAGTCTTGTAAAATTTGATTGGCTGAGGTAGTTGTCAATCTTCTGATTCCATATATGAGGTGATTGCTTTAGTCTATACAATGATTGATTGAGCTTACACACAGCTCTCGGTAACAGCTCTGATTGGTTAATTCCTTCAGGTACCATCATGTAGATCTCCTTATCAAGATCGCCATTCAGGAATATAGTTTTTACATCCATTTGGTGAATTTCTAAGTTTAGGACTGCACCGATTAATAAGAGTGCCCTGATCGATGTGAATTTCACCACGGGAGCAAATGTTTCATCATAATCAATTCTTTGCTGTTGTGAATATCCCTTGGCAACTAATCTCGCCTTATACCTGGCAACCAATCCATCAGTGTTGAGCTTCTTTTTAAATACCCATCTGCATCCAATCAGCTTGTATCTCACAGGCACCTCAGGTACAATTGTCCACATATCATTATTCTTAAGTGATTTAAGCTCTTGATTGATTGCTTCCTCCCAAAGCTTTACATCAGGCAGGGAAATTGCTTCCTTGTAGGTTATTGGGTTATTGGTCGATTTAATTAAATTAGCTTCTGGCATGCGATCTTGCCAAATTTGTAGAGCTTCAGTATCTATCAATTATTCAATTGGCTCCCAGGTGTTGTCGTCATTATCATCATAGCCTAGCCATTTAATCAGATATTGCCTTTTTTCATCAATCTTGCATTCTCTGATGATCACTTCAATGACATATTCTTGATCTTCTGGATTAACGATTGTTGGGGATTTTAATATAATAGATTCATCAAATGTGATGTCGCAGCTGATCTCTATCTTCCTATTGGTTGGATCCCAGAGCCTGTATGCTTTCTTTTTATCATGATAGCTAATCATTTTAAGCTTTTTGGATCGGAGGGCCAGTTTTAACCTTTTTCCTTTGCGAATATGCATATATCTGTCAGCCCATATAACATGAAAGTTACTAATATCAGGCTTGTAACTGTGCCATAATTCAAATGGTGAAGCACTCTCTTTATTGGCTCGCATTGGCAATCAGTTGTGTAAATATGTAGCACTTGCGGCAAGTTCAGCCCAAAGTTCATCAGGTATGCTGGCAGTGATTTTAACGGCCCGGATTGACTCCATCAATATCCGGTTATATCGTTCGATGACACTGTTTTGTTGCAGCATGTCCGGTGTTGTCATTTCATGATGAATTCCATTTTTGATTAAAAATTCGCGCATCTTAGTGTTTACATACTCTCCTCCTCCATCGGACTGGAGAATCTTCAGTTTTCGACCTGATTGCATTTCGGCGAATGCCTTGAATTCCCGGAATCGATCAAATATATCACTTTTGTTGTCAATAAAATATGTTGTGACATAGCGAGTAGCATCATTAATGAATGTTAATATATATTTTGCTCCATTGACTGATGGCATGGACATCGGCCTGCACAGATCTGAGTGCACCCTTCTGATAGGCTCTATCGATCGATTTTTCACATGTCCGAAAGGCTTGCAGTGCAACTTTGTATGTTCACACCTAGCACATATTTTGATTTGTCCAGTCGACAGCTGCACATCTCTGAGCCCTGTGACAAATTTGTTGATTGATTGCAGAGTATTTTGGCCTGGATGGCCCAGCTGGTGATACTATAATATATAGTCATCAATCTTGGAATCGGCAATGTTAGAATTAGCGATATTTGCTTCTAGCTCTGGTGATATCAATAAATGAAATAGGTTGCTATCAGCTTGTCCGATTTTGATTTCTTCGTGATCTATGCCAATTTTAATTACTGATCTATCACTTTTAAAGGGTATGTCATTTCTGTTACATGTCAACGCCCGTACAGATATTAAATTTCTGGTGATTTCCGGTACATATAAAATGTCCCGTAATTTCAGCTCGTCGTTAAGCTCAATCATCCCAATATGCATAGTGCATAGCTTCTCATTCTCTGCACACATGACCAAGCCATTATGCTCAGCTACCATCTCGAAAATCTCCAATTGGTTGAACATATGTTGCATGGCACCTGAATCGATGATAGCACCAATCGCCAGATTTGCTTTGGCTCTCGGTTTAGCCTTTTCTTTTTCTGTTTTTACCCAATCGTTGAATTTGTTGTATTAAAATATTCCGTGTTCTCCCTTACAGACGTAGTATTTCCAAGGATATCTCTAAAAATTCCTGCCTCGATGGGCTCTGCGATCGCCGTCTCGGTCATCTCTATCATTATGATGACCTCCTCGATTGTTTCCGTTATTGTTGTTATAGCCTTGGCCTCGTCCGGCGCTTCTGCCTTGATTGCCGCGACCACTGCCTCAGTAGCTGTCTCGGTAGCTGCCTCAGTCTGTCACGTGGGCTTCATCACACCTCTGCTTGTTATCTGGGTCGAACCTGATGCATGCGAGTTGTAAAGCCTCCAGCATTGTCAGCATATTCTCCCGCATAAGTATTAATTCCTGATACCTGGGGCTTAGACCCTAAAGATATTACAGTATAGCTTCTGTGTCAGTCATGTCTCTTTGATTTGCACCATAATCCAGTTGAATACATCATTATAATCTTCGATTGATCCTTTTTGCTTTATCATCGCAAGCTTATTGCACATTCATAACAATTGTTCCATTAGTGTGTATTTTTACATCATAGCCTCTTTAAGCTCATTCTACGAATCAAATTCTTCTAATGTGTTCATGTGCCTCCATAGCCACATTCTAGTATTGCCTGTAATTTTACTGATTGCTGTGTTAACTTCCTCCTTTTGTACTGATAGATTGGCACTAGTGATAAATTGCTCTATGGTATTAAAGTAATCAAACAATCTGGGTGTGCCTTCTGACCTATCGAATTTGTTGATCGATCTCAGGTACTCCTTCACCAGATCGTTAAGCTTTGTTGATATTGTTGGTGATGGTGATGGTGATTGTGTTTATATTTGTAGCGTATTGCCTTCTATAGCTGCATTCTGATTGGTTGGTGCACTGGGTGATGTATTTGTTTTATTGATTTTTGCCATCAATTCGCCTAATAGAGTTATCAGCATGTCTAATTTATCTTCCTGATTTCTGATTGTTGTAGCCATCTGTTCCTGTCGATCAAAGCTGAATCTAATATTGCTCTGATGGTTGCCATCCAATCCTTCGTCATCGTCGTCAGAGGGTTGATATCTGTTGTCTGTTTTTGATTTAGATCGCAATCTTGTCAATCTTGTTGCTGATGATGATGATGTGTATAGATTGTCCATTTCGTTGTGTCATGTTATTGAATGCTATATCATTATGTATTGTTTATCATGTTGCTTTATCGTGGTGTCATTTGTTGCATTGTTTATTGTGTTGTTTGACATATTGTTTATAATGTTAAATAAACGCTTACTGTAATCACAGTTGTAATTGCTATAATTGCATAGATCTCAGGTTGTTGAGCTACAATTCGAGTGGCTCAGAGCTCATAACCTGTTGAAATTTGATCTTCGAATATATGTTTGGAGTAAAGAGCGCACTGGCTTATGAAGCCAATATGCATGTATTTATTAATGCTAAAATATGATTGGTTGATACAAACAAAGATCGTCTAAGCCACAATTGAGTAACGTATAATTGATCGTTGATGGAAGAGATATAATAAGCTAATAATTTCAACAAAATATACTTAAACAACAGCCTATCACCTCCAAGAGAACAGACAGATAGAATAAATCAATCAAATAGTTAAGAACATCTTTGCCAAGATCATTAGTCAGGAAGATATATAATCATTATCTTGACAGTACTCTCTTTACCATATGAACAATTTAACAAAAATCAATAGAGTTCAGCTCTTTTAAGCTTATCTATAGAAGGAAGCCTGGCTACAAATTCCATCACCTAATACAAGACCTTAAGATCTACAATAACTGACTCTGGGCATACATCTCATATAATATTGCTAGACTCTAGCTTATATAATGTATGGCAGTCATCTTTATTGAAAAAGCTTAGAAATAACAGTATACAATCTAAGATAAGAAAGCCAATGTAGTATTACTATAGATTGAGGACCAAGTCTTACTTTATAGAAGCATTATAGAATCTTCATAATCAGCTAAGTTACAGCTCAAGTAGAAGGGTTCATACTTCATATAGAATGTAAAAGGACAGAACATTTAGCTATGATATACTGATGGCTCTATCTTAGCAATAGCAGTATATCAAAGTAAAGTTAAGAAATATTGAGGCTTGCAACTTGATATAGTGACAAATTCACAAGACTTCAATTCTTTATCTTAGAGCACATATAGCTTTGCCAAGCTTTAGTATCTTATATACTACATGTGTCAGTGATACATAATGTATGAATATTATACAACCTCTTGGAAAACAACTCCTTAGGTTATTATGCAACTGTATAGCTCTAAATCATTTTTTATCCTAACCCTTATATTTTTAGGTATTTGAGTTCAAATTCTCTGCCCCTTTTATTCTTTATGATAGTATTTATACTTTGCACCACTGGCTATTTGTTTTACTATTCTGTTATTATTTTATATAAATAAGCTTGATATTTTACTTCAATAAAAAGTAGTTGAAATTGTTATCTTCTCATCAGTCATATGTGAAAGCCTCAGAATAGCTCTAAAATAAAAAATATATCAGTACTCTCATTCTTGTTATTTCACTTAATGTCTACTTTTTTTATTATTATTATTACTTATTATAGTGAGCTACTCTCATTCTTGTTATTTCACTTAATATCTACTTTTTTTTATTATTGTTATTACTTATTGTAGTGAGCTGGTGGAGAACCTATATTTGTTTATTATATTTTATATCACAGTATTAATTTATTATTTAAATCAATGTTGACTTCTCTTCTTTTAATAAAAGAATAAGGAGTATAAATATTTCTCAAGGCTTTTTTAGTATTATTTAAGTACTGCTTTTATATACAAGGTTTTTATAAATTATATCATCTATATTATAATATAAGTATCTTCATTAGGAAAATATTTAACTAGTCTATAGACTATTTTACTAAAAGCTATAAACAAAATAATCATAGATATAGATGCTAGTTATAGACTATAAACTATTTTTAGTAAACTTGTCAGAACAGCTATGAACTACTTTAGAATACTTCCAGAATAATATTGTAAACTGTGAACTATCCTAAAACAATATTGTAAACTATAAACTATTTCAGAACAGGCTAAAACAGCCTATAAGTATAGATGCTAGTTATAGACTACAAACTAAAAATATTTTCCTGATATTTGACAAATTACTTCATTTTAATTTTACTTTTTTTAATTCCTTCTACTACCTTAATAATCCTTGCTAGACTAGTAAAGTTTAGGTTTATATTACCAACCATGCCAAAGACTGTCTATGAGGTAAACACAGGTCTAAAGTAAGCCTCAAATTGTTCTTTAGCCACTATCAAGCAATTATCTAGTAATTTAGCTGCCATGCATTTTGATAGTTATATTATGAAGATGATAGTTATAGGTTGGCATTTCTCCAATTTTGCTCACAACTCATCTTCAGCATCCTCACTTGCTTTCCTTTATGTACTTATAATTATCATCTAGCTGTTTGCAATGAGAACTTAGTTTTAGCAAGCCATCTGTACCTCCTTAATTATTTTTGTATAAATACCCTCTCTATTTCTTATCAAATAAGTCAATTTGTTCAGAGTCTTTGAAATATCTCAACATCAGTTATAGTAAAGCCCAAACAAGTATAGCATGTAGCTACCAGTAGGGATATGCAAACGGAGATAGCGGTTCGTTCTGATCATTCTCAACTGACTCGCAAGCTTAGTTTTTGGTACCCTCGCCACAATAGTTTCTGTCACTATTTTGCGGTACTTATTATTATCTAACCCAGTCCGGACTGATAATCACACGCTATCTCGGAAAGCGAAGAATAATAAATAAACACTCGGACTCTACTGGAAGGATGTAAATATAAGAGCTTTCCCCGTGAAATTGGTCTTACACTTCCCGACGGGATTTACCTCAGCATCGCCAGCCTTTGACAAATAGTGATTATCGTTGCTCTGTAAAATACTATTACTCACGATTCAGCCATTCCATTAAAATATGAGAGTAAACACTTTTATTTTCATGACTGCAAAAAGCTTGATATATTTAACAGACTTCGACGAAGACAGAAATTCATAATTGGAGTCGATTATAAGTGGACAATTGAAAAAAATATAATTAATTAATTCTACAAAAAAAAAAAAAAAAACAAGCCATTACTTATTTATACATTTGAGTCGCCATTTTCTGCATACTCGTTTGGATTTTTATCAGTCGGGGTTGATTTCTCCACTTTTTCCACCACAAAAGTATCTTGTTTATTGAAAACAAAGACACCACCAGTGAAGACTTCGTCAATCTCTTCCAACGAGACACCACGCGTTTCAGGGAGAAAAAAGAAGACGAACAGCCCCATAAGAATGGCAAAGGACCCAAAAATAAAATATGTCCTCCACCCAATGTTGGTAAGCATGATCGGAGTGACTTTGCCAATGATGGCGTTATTCGCCCAGTTGAACGCGGTGGTAATGGAGAGGCAAATGGCGCGGATGCGTGTCGGGAATATCTCACTACAGACGATCCAGGCGATTGGGCCCCAAGAGAACTCATAGCCGACGGCAAAGAGGTAGACCATTGCGATGGCCACATACCCGGGGGCACCGACGGCTGCGGATGCTCCAATATTGCCTCCATTCTGATCTGCGATGATCTTTGCCATGCCACCCAAGAGATAGAAGGCAATACATATAACCAAAGACCCGAGCATCAACGTGCGACGACGTCCGAGTTTGCCATCAATCATAAAGAAGCTAGTATGGTTGAAAAAATTAGATGAAAGACTTGGAGACAAAACACTAGATTAAGATTACATTATATACACGAAATAAAATGTATTACCTTATAAAGACAAAAACTATTTTTACAACGCCATAAACTCCGGTAGCAAGCACATCGATCTCTGTTGATTGAATCCCAATAGACTGGAAAATAGCGGGAGCATAATAATTGATGGCATTGGTACCTGTCCATTGCTGGAAAGTTTGCAACATGATGCCGATGAACAAGCGCTTTATGTTTAGAGGTTGCATGATCTCGGTGAATTTACGGCCGGAACTTGCGCGCTCAGCGTCGATTGCTGCTTGGATCTCTTTCATCTCCGAGGTTATAGCGGGGTCAAGTTCATCAAGGTTACGGAGCTGTGCTAGCGTGCGGCGCACATCTTCGTGGCGATTTTGGGCAGCCAGCCAACGGAGAGACTCTGGCATGAAAAGAATGCCTGATTGTAGAAAAAAAAATAAGCAACCCGTGTGTAAGAAAATTAATAACCATTGGCTGCCCAAACTTTGAGCTTAAATCTTAAAAATAAATATATTTACCAGCAGCCAAAAAGATCCCAGGAATAATTTGAATACCGAGAGCAAGTTGCCATTGAATGTTTGAGGGAGTAAAGCCTCTGAGACACGCGTAATCAATCCTGTTGGTATCAGATCAGTATTATGTTTAGTCATCACAATATTCAGTGTCTTTAGTTTCTATCAAAGAGTATCGTCTTGTTTACCAGTAGGATATGCAAATACCCAGCACGATCAGGAATTGCCAAAGGGTACCCAAGCGGCCTCTTAATTTTCTTGGGGCGATCTCGGCAATGTACCTATATATGCAAATTTTCGAGTAATTTTAGTTTATTGGTGCGACTTTGGTAACTTTGACAGATATTCGCGGTACATACATGGGCACGAGCATGGAACTAGCACCGATACCCACTTTTAAGGAACAAAAGAACAAAAAAAAAAAAAAAAAAAAAAAAAAAAAAAAAAAAAAAAAAAAAAAAAAGAGTAATTTTAGTTTATTGGTGCGACTTTGGTAACTTTGACAGATATTCGCGGTACATACATGGGCACGAGCATGGAACTAGCACCGATACCCACTTTTAAGGAACAAAAGAACAAAAAAAAAAAAAAAAAAAAAAAAAAAAAAAAAAAAAAAAAAAAAAAAAAAAAAAAAAAAAAAAAAAAAAAAAAAAAAAAAAAAAAAAAAAAAAAAAAAAAATTAGTTAAATTCACCTCTTGAATGTAAATATCGGGAAAGGACGAAGTCTAACACTGAGCCACTTACCTCCAGCGAAAAAACGGCCAGAAATCAGCAAATTCAGGTTACCGACGGAGACAACTTGAAGGATACCACCAATAATAAAGATTATCGAGGAAAGAAAGATCGACCTTTTTCTCCCAAAAAAGTCTGAAAAACAAAATTAAATGAAAATTAGGATCACCAGCCAAGAGGTATAGTGATTCACCTCAACGAAAGCTGAACAAGCTCGACCAGAGTTAATATACCGGCTACAAAATTTATCAGAAGCGCGCCCACACAGCATCCCACTTGCAGCAAAGCTACAATGTTGCCGTTTACATTTGCAGCTTGGTCCGGAGTAATATCAAAGGCTTTGGCAAAACTTGGCATGACCAGTACTCCAGATATGACACCAAGATCGTACCCGAATCTTTTTGCATTATTTATTAGTCTTGTTAGAAAGCCTTCTGGGACACGAAACAATATTGCACTATGAGTTACTTACATGAAGCCGCCCATGCATGCAACAGTAGTTGCGATCGCTGCGAGATACCTCATCGTGGCAATTTGAGAGATCAACCGTGAGAAGGTGTAATGTGGATAGGAGTTGTGAGAAAGCGGGCCGCACTTTATAATTAATTAGTTACAATTGTATAATTATTTGGAGCTGAAATAGAACCAAAAAGAAGTCACGAGCTATTCCAAAAAGACATGCCCTTTGTAGAGGCTGAGCCTCCGTTGTCACAAACGCCGCCGAAAATTGCTTGATATCTTTGATATCTGAAAGTATATAAATGATTCAGCATGCCGAGTTTGTTTATTTATGTAACCTGCTGTTGTGTCAAACTTGTCAATTATAAATATCGTATATAATTGGGCGATGAATCAATACCAAACTAGGATTGGTCCGTAAACAATAAAGTTGGTTGGGGGTCATTATTTTTATGTTCTTGTAACACTGACAAGAATAAGCGGGAATTTTTTTGGTAAAAACCCTCCCAGCTATCAATTACCTTTAACCCTCCTTGGTTGCCTGTAAACCACGTCCCTCAGAAAAGTTATTTTTGGTTCTACCTAAAAAAATCTTCGTAACATACATAACCCCTAATTATATCTCGGACAAAAAACCTTCTGAAACTAGGAATGCTATCAGCATCTTTGTGCATCTTTGTGTGAGTTCATCCAGCAAAGGAAAGATTCTCATGTTGTCTGATTTTTCCTACCATCATTAAAGACCAATAACCAGTTTGAATACAAGTCATTCGAGGGATTGTGATTGTAAACGATATTGACACTTGCAATAGAAGCCTTCACTGCTTAATGATACAATAATGCCCGATGCATTCCTTCACATTATAATGACTCCACATGTTAATACATTTATGGATGCCGTAAAACTTCAATAGAATAGTAAGGTATAACATTGGGCTAAATACTTTAAATAGGGTAATTTTTTTTTTTTTTAAATACAAACTAATTAATCATATTTAATAGTTCATATATACGGAATTCGAACATCTTCATTGTGATAGATTAGTTCATTCAAACATATTTAGTCATAATGATTTTTAAACAATGTATGCCGCTTAAGTTTTTTTCTTTTCGAGTACAAAGCTATTTGAAAATATACAAAACGCTGTGCCGCGTTTCCCATTGAAATACAGCTGGGGTTTTGGCAAGACATTATGGCGTGCGTTTATGTCGAGGGAAGAGAGAGAAAAAAAAAAAAAAAACGCACTGTGAAAAAGGGGAAAAAATCAACAACCGACGTGGGTCAAGAACAAGCAAGGAGCGAAGTGCGTGTCACGACATGCAGGCAAACATGCCACCGGCTCGTTTCATTTGTTCATTCATATGTATACGCTGGAATAGCCAAACGGGTTTGACTTAAACTCTACGTCCTCCAAGAGTACAGCTGCCGCTGCCACCCAAGCTTCCAAACACAGAGGTAAAGAGCCAAATCCCAGACTTGCCCTCAATAATCCGCAACTCATCGATAATGTTTTCACATACGCCGACGGGTTCGAAATGTACGCTTCGCGCTTCATGCTGGCAATCCGCTCCGAAATGCTGCACAATACGTTTTGCGGGTCAAACCGAAACAATGTATCGCCATCGGAGATACTTCACTGTCGTTCTCGAGTTCTGCTACACAGACGAGACGCCCTCACTGTCGCTGGACAACGCCGTCGAGGGTTTTTAAGGCTGCCGAGTATTTTATCCTGCCCCATCTCCAGAATATTGTCGTTGAGTATGTGAAAAGCGACCTCAAAGACGATTACACCCCAGCCGGAAAGATGCTATCCAAGGTCGTCGGAAGCTTCGAGACAAACACTAGCAACATCCTTTTCGAATTCCTCTGCAAGTTCTTCCTCGGAAAAAGCTTGTTGAAGGTCAGTTCGTGTCACTTTTAAGGGAAGCCCTAGAGGTTCTCATAGATGCTATCGACGCCATGGAGAATTGCCCCACCAGTGCCTTTGACCTTTTCAAATGCGTCATCGTTTAGGCGTTCGAAATAGTCGGCAAGATGACGACGGGAGAAGATTGGCAAAAGTTGCTCGCCTACCTCAAACAACTCGCACAAACTTTGCGACATCTTCTGATCACAACGTCTCATATTGGTCAATTGAAGGGTCGTCATGGCCATCCTCTGGAAAATTCATTTTAAAACCATGTGCCCGCACCAGCTTGCTGTTATCGTGGACACACGGACGTTCATCCTCTGCGCCGCCTTCCGTGAGCATGTTTATTCAAACACAATGACCTATGACGCGGTCTTTAGTAATAAGTTACGCATCGATAATTTGATTAACATATAGTGATAAAATCGCACAACATCTAATTTCTCGCAGCGGTTGCAGCCTGAGATTTTCTCAATCTCCGTTGCCGGACAATGAGACAACGGAATAGAGTAATCTAGTAGGAGACGTTGACCAATACCCTAATTACGCGTCTACAAAAACGTGCGATTTTGCTCACGGGAAGGATGAAAATACTTGGGGTATTGTATCAACGGGGCAAGTTAGGTTTCGGGCGCAAACGGCACTGGTTTGGCGAAAGCTGACTCAAGCCATCCGACCTCCAGAATACAACATGATCGCCAGAATTGTTAGATTCAAGATTTAATGTAGTAATCGACCACGAGTTAGGAGGTCCTTATTTTTTTGGATTGTGCTGGGTTACAGAACAAAGTCTTGTTTGAACCGGTATGGTTTACAAATGAAGGAAATACTTTTTATTTCTTTTTTTTTTTTT
>RBNK01000110.1:0-39684 GCA_003990785.1 Endogone sp. FLAS-F59071 | reverse complement strand
AAAAAAGCAAGCAAACGAAGCAAATGAACCAAATGAACCAAATGAACCAAACGAAGCAAATGAACCAAACGAAGCAAATGAAGCAAGCAAACAAAACAAATAAAGAGAGCTCGCGAACGCAAGGCACTTCAACTCCCAAAATGCAATGCAAAAAAAAAAAAAAAAAAAAAAAAAAAAAAAAAACGAAAAAAAAAAAAACAAAAAAAAAAAAAAAAAAAAAAAAAAAAAAAAAAAAAAAAAAAAAAAAAAAAAAAGAGAGAAGCTCAGAATAATTCCTGAAACGTGTGTATAAAATGCGTGCAAAAGCAAGCAAGCAAGCAAGCAATGAAGCAAACGAAGCAAGCAAGCAACGAAGCAAACGAAGCAAGTAAGCAAGCAAGCAAACGAAGCAAATAAAGAGAGCTCGGGAACGCAAGCTCTTAGCTCCCGAAATGCATACTTGTGCAACGCAAAAAAAAAAAAAAAAAAAAAAAAAAAAAAAAAAGAGAAGCTCAGAATAATTCCTAAAACGCGTGTGTATAAAATGCGTGCAAAAGCAAGCAAGCAAGCAAGCAACGAAGCAAACGAAGTAAATAAAGAAGGCTCATACCCTCTACTTAGTATTTTTTTTTTTTTTTGCATGCAGTTTACATAAGTATGCATTTTGGGAGTTAAGAGCTTGCATTCACAAGAGGGTGGAGCTTGCGTCATTTATTATTCAGACAAAGAGTCGTCTAATCCACCATTAGTGATGCATGCAATAAAGCTAGAATGCGTGGTATTTCACTGTCTGCTAGAACTACCTAGTACTTGGCAAATTTAGCCGTACTTGGCTAGAGCGCGAAAATTTTTTCTTTGTGGGCTAGAACGCGAAAAATTTTTCCTGATGCCGTATTGTTCTCGGTTCCGATTGTTGAACTCTTCGTGGCTTTAAATAGTGATCTCCACTTTGCACTGCCTCCATGGTCTTATACATCCTATATAAGATATGTAAATAAAGTATTTAGAGCGCAGAGAGATCTCGGGTATGAATGCAATAAAGATAAAATGAATAATTATATTCCTGAACATTGGACATTCGTGTAGATGATAATTGTGTGGATATTAACAGTTATATGGATGGCTGAGCTGACGGTTACGCGCTGATGGTTAACGACGTTGGCTTTGACGGTTACGTAGATGGCTGAAGTGTGACACGACCGACTGCCGACCTGTAAACATAATGACCTGACCCAGGCCCGGGTTATTGTCTGAAGCGATTTGATATGTTCCGTTTGTCATTTCTTAGTGCAAAGATTGCTTTTTTCGGCTGATTCCAACCAAAACAAGTAACGTATATTTGACTTCGTAACTATCACACTTTTAGACACGAGACCCGAGGATTACTATCCTTAAAACTCAAATGAGATAATCTCTAAGGAATGCACGCAATGCACGCATATGATAAGATCCAGAAATAGAAGCTACATTAAATTTTGGAAACACAAAGTCACGTGAACTGTTTTTTTTTTTTTTTTTTTTTGCGTAATTATCTTCACCCGCGCAGCTATTTTCACCTACGCTGTTATCTTCACACGCGCGGTATTTTGCATTTGTTTACATTCTGGTTTGTGACATTAACAACTCGTACCAGTTTCATGAGAAGATGCCTAGCCTGATTTGCGGTATGTCGAATTACGATCCGAAATTAGCGTTCGGTCTTCAATCAAATATATCTTTCTCTACTTCATTATAACGTTTTTGTCTACGAACAATTATGAATTCTAATAGTGATATTCAACAACTTCAAAGTGGGGTAGCCATTATCATCAAGGGTACCGCAAGACGGATGGTGGGAATTAGAGCGATGCTAGGAATAAGAGCGATGGCAGGTCAAACAATAGTGAGAATGAAACTGATGGAGACAGAACTGACAGGAATCAGGACAGGACTGGTGGATAGCTAAAACTTGGTTTAGATGAGAAGAGAATAAAAAATTAAGATTAGCTAATACGTAATATGAAAGAAGAGTAAAAATTTTTTTTTTTTTTAAAAAAAAAAAAACAGATATTAATTAATAGAATTAATTATCAGAAAAAAATTAGTATTCTATATATGTTCTAGCTATGTTTTAGAACATTTAAGCTAGATATATAAAATATTTGAGCTAGATATGTAGAACATTTGAGCTAGAATGCATGATACAATCCTTGGACAAAAGTATTTAAGTACATGACTTTTTAACCTTCCAAAATTTAGCCTTTTCTATAAAATAATAAAAATTTTACTAAATTGACTATATATTTAAAATATTTATTTAATAGCTAATAGATATTTCCCTCTTCTCTAGCACCAGCTGAACTATTTAATAGCTAATAGGTATTCTCTTCTTTTCTATCACTAACTGAACTTATCTTGGTATTGATTTTACTAAAGTATATATATAGATTGTTTGTTTCTTATAGCTTATCTTATTTTTTTGTAATACTGTTAGTAATTATATTATATTTTTCTCTCAAAGCATTCTTGATTCAACACCTAGTTTTAATTATACTCAGATATTCTTTATAGAGTTAAGATCTAGAGATTGTGGTAACCACTTTATATTTTTAATATTCTGATCATCTCACCAAGCTTTAGTAAATTGAGTTTTATAAATTAGAGTATTATTCTTCATAAGAATCATATCAGGGTGTTGAATATAGCTTTTACTACTTTACAGTTATCAAATTTTATTACTTGAGTTTATATTTATTAATTAATCACTTGTTTGAATCATTCAAATAATAGAGTATTTAAATTAGAAATATTCTGAAGTAAAATTCATATGCTTAAATACTTTTGTCTACTAGTTGTATAGTAAACTTAATTTAATAAATACATATACTATAAAGATCAACTTAAATTTCCTCAAAGTTATACAAATTTCTAAGTTATCTCTCTAAGCTATGTTCCATCTTTCTAAGCTATATTTTTATATCTAGTAATAGCTATTTATAATGAGAACTTAGTTTTTTTAGCTAGCTATCTATAATCTTTCAATATTGTGACGACTGACCCCCAACTTGACTGATTTTCACGAATTTTGTACTATGCTTGATTTAGGAGTTACCATAACATTCTGTACCCTTCCATTTTTAGTCCTTGATGACTTTTTATTCTGTTTGACGACTTTTTATTCTGCTTGACAACTTTTTATTCTACTTGATGACTTTTTATTCTGCTTGACGACTTTTATTTCTGCAAAATGTCACCACCAGAGTCATTACATATTCTTCGCAACGATTGGATTGTAATTTTCATAGTGAAATCTTTATTAGTTGTTCAATTTGTATAAATACCCCTTCTATTTCTATCTAAATAAATCAGTTTGCATAGAGTCTTGGAATATCTCAATATCAGTCATAATAAAGCCTGAAGAGTACAGCATGAAGCTGTTGTAAGGATACGCAAAGGGAGATATTGTGTCCATAATTCTGAGCATTCTCACTTAGTACATATGAACGAACAAACAAACGACCGGTTATTAGTACATTTGTCACATCTTGGTGCTGACTGGCAGGAGAGTTATCGAAAGACCGACTCTCACATCCTCATTCAAGCAGGACCGAACTACCCCTTCAAGTAACGACAGCACACCTATAGTAAAAGACAGCATCATTCAAAACGGATCACTGAAGGACACCCCCACTTTTTATACGAAGAAGATCACCAAATAGTTCCGGCTCCGAGGAAGAAGAATTCATTACACCTGATCCTTCGGACGGCGATTACAGTGAAACAAGAGAATCCATCGCCTCCCTTACAGTACACGACGGGTTATTATCAGATGACGAATCAGCTATCGATTTTGGTGATGATCTTCAAGCATTATTTTACGAATCATCCGACGACGAAACAGACGACGAACTAGAAAATAACACATATGAAATAACAGAAAGACCACCGACCTTCACCGGTTATGTACCAGCCGAATCAGTAATCAAGTTTATCGAAGACTTACAAATTTACAATACGATCTGATAGTTCAACAACGTCGCAAAAGTAAATGTCCTAGAAGCAGTTTTATGAGGACCTGTCAAAATCGCATATGACGCTGCAATAGCCGCTATGGCAGCAAACGGAGGATTTAATAGAGGAGCAGAAGGAGCAAATGCAGAAGCTGATGCCTTAGTAACCTTTACCAATACTATCGCATGGTTAAGAGAAACCTACCATACCACCAACATACAGCAAAGTATGAAGGATTAACTTGCATTAATGTACTAAGGGATGAACGAAAGCTCTCTTGCCTTCCACACGAAGATACGACATGCGGTAGACCTCACGGGATATCCGGCAGCCAACCAGGACCTCATCATAGAGCAATCCTTTATGAATGAACTTCATCGAGAAATCGCCCTCCAAGTATGCTCCAGCCCGGTCGGACTAAATCACGTACAAAAAGTAGATTATGCACAGAGATATTGGGCCGCATGAAACCCAGGTCAAGACATAATGCAGCAGATCCTACTAAACAACCTTCAAGAAACCCATACCATACCAGCAGTTGTACCCACCATCGCACCAGCAACAGTCAACTGGGGAGCAGCCTCACGGAAGGATCCAGCCATGGACGATCTTATTAAACAAATGAGCAAGATGACTGTGCATATATTGGACCTTAAAAAGCAGATCAATGCACAGCGCCCGGTCTAATGATTTATGGCAAACCCAACCCCTGCAATAGGATCAAATGCGTATCCGATTGGTAACCTAAGGTGCTTTAGGTACAACCAAGATGGGCATACATCAAGGGACTGCACTCAACCTGACACACGAGTATGCAAGAGATGTGGAGAAAAAGGGCACTACGCTTCAAGATGTATGACGGAAACAAGCAGAATTGCCCAATCAAGAACCCAAGGATGAACCCAGATAAACGTCGTTACCTTTGAAGAAGAAGTTTTCAATAGCGAAGATGAGTATAGCCAGGTGGAAGCATTCCTGGCTATACAAGAAAAACGGAAACCCAGATGCCCCAAAAAGGCAGGATCTCCCTATATGACGAAAACTCCACGAGTAGCACAACAAGCACAAGAGCGTGAATTTGATGGTGATGAATAAGACAAACTTTTCGAAAAAGAAGTAAACCGAATCATCCGAGAAGATACACCAATGTCTGAGACACCTGCAAGTGAAGGAAACAAGGAATGCAAGTTACGAAAATCCAAGAAATACGGCCTAGATATATGGAAAGAAATGGAGGATATAACCATCCCAGTCAAGATAGGACAACTCACTGAATTTCCTACCTTCCGACAGTAAATCTGAAAAGGGATAAGTGATGCACAACCTGGGTACGAAGTAGTGGAAATCAACGCAATGCAACAATCGGAGGATGACGAACCGCAAAACTCATCGGCATATTCACAATGTCAGATTGAAGAAATCATAATGCTATGCATCATCGATACAGGCGCTGGAGGATGCATTATCAGCAAAACGATGCTTGACCGACTTGGATGGCAGATCGAAGAGGCCACAACCATGATAATCGTAGTAGCAGACGGACATGTTGTAACACTGCTTGGCAAGGTGCACGAATTACCAATCCGCTTTGGTAAACTTATTATTTCAGTATCAGCAATGGTAGTCGACACTATGTCCTATAACCTTGTCATTGGAAATAACTGGTTAAAGAAAGTATGGGCAGTAATCGACCTCGGTACATGCAAAATGTGAATTACCTGGAAAGGATGACGTTATGAAATACCTGTTGACTTAGAAAGAGGAGTCTGCCCACAAATGATAGAAAGTGATGATGAGGACAAACAAAAAGAATTCTTCATGATACAAATCGTATAGACTAACCAGAAGGCCAAACCCTTGGAACGAAAAAGTGAACAGGCTGCAGGATTTGATCTATCTACCATCAAGGATATCGAATTGCAACCAGGAGAATCATGCATAGTTGGGACAGGAATTGCCGCGAAAATACCTCAAGGACATTATGGTCAAATCAAACCAAGGAGTTCCCTGGCAGTTGCCGGAATCACGATTGATGCAGGAGTCATCGACGCAGATTACACAAGTGAAATCAAGATTGTAGTTATCAACCGACATCGATTCAACATAGCCAAACTCTACAGAGGAGATCAAATTATGCAGCTAATAATTATACCCATTTGGACGGGCAAGGTCGTGGAAGTAACCAACCTCGAAGAAACAACTAGAGGAGACAAGGGGTTCAGATCTACCGGAATGAATATCGTAAAAATCATAACAGAACTCAAGCACGCACCCAAAACAGCAAATAAGAAGGCGTATACTTTCGGAGAACAGCTTGACGAAGGAGAAAAGAAGGAGTTGCAAGAACTTATCAACGAGTACTCTGACATATTCACGATAACTTTTGAAGAAATCAATCTGAAACCGCCAAAGCATTTCCACCACATTAACGTCCAAGGGTATCCTCCGATCAAATGTGCACCATACCGAACACCACCGGCATATATCGAATGGCAACAAAAAGAAATCGATGATATAGTCAAAGGAGGAATAGCAGCCGAAACAGATAGCCTATGGGGATTTCCAAACGTTATCACACCCAAAAAAGGATTAGAAGTGGGAACCTTTGCCCCAAGAATGTGTACCGACTTTAGGAAGCTGAACGACATTACTAAAGGAGATGTTTTCCTGATACCAAGAATTGATGACACCTTCTTAAAAATACCAGTTCGAGCAAGCCTTTACACAACCCTCAATATGACTAGTGGATATTATCAAATGGGACTTGATAAAGAATCGCAAGAGATCGCTTCCTTCATAACACCGCAAGGCCATTGGAAATATCTACGAATGCCGTTCAGACTCAAGAACGCCCCAGCAAGCTTCCAGAAAATGATGACTAAAATATTCAGAGATCTCGTTAGAAAAACATTATTGGTGTATATTGACGATATTACGATATTCACGGTAACATTCCCAGATCACATCAAGGCATTACGCGAAGTGTTCAACCGAATGAGAACTGAAGGCCTTTATTTGAAACCAAAGAAGTGTACATTTGCTGTGGAAAAAGTTACAATGCTCAGGCACATCATTGACAAAGAAGGAATCCGAACCGATCCAGCTAAAGTGGAAGCCGTTACCAAGTTCAAGAAACCTACCAACCGAACAGAGATGCGCGCCTTTCTGGGACTAGCCTCGTACTACCAACAATACATACGCAATTTCGCAAGCTTAGCCGAACCGCTGTACACAACCCTTACAAAAAGCTACAATTGGGTAGAAATTGATGAAGAACAAAGCGAACTCGAACAAGAAGCACTTAACGCATTAAAGAAGGCTCTGGCAACTGCACCTGTACTAGCAAAACCAAATTGGACGAAGCTTTTTAAGCTTTATACCAACGCAAGCGCAATAGGAGTAAGAGCAATACTTTTGCAAGACGACACCAAAGGCTTAGAACGAGTAATTTGTTATGCAAGCAGAGGAACACGCGGTGCCGAGAAAAATTACGAATCAACCAAATTGGAGTGTCTCGCAGTCATATGAGTAGTCAAGTGGTTCAGATATTATCTCATCGGACAATACTTCAAAGTTATCATGGACCATTTGGCACTTAAATGGTTGTTCAACAGACCCGATCCAAGTGGGATGTATGCACAGTGGATCATGATGCTTCAAGAATACGATTTTACGGTGAAATTCAGAAAAGAGAAAACAAATCAAAATGCTGATGCACTCAGTAGAATGCCATTATTGGATGCCCAAGGCGGGGCACAGCAATAAACGCAACACTATACTACGATCTGGTGATTTGATTGACGAGGAGAGAAATTAGAGGAGATATGGAAGATTGGACAAAGAACATTTTATTAACCACTAGTAGACAGTACAAAATTCAGGACAATTTATTATACCGTAAAAAGGAGGGACGCATTATTCCAGTAATTCAGGAGAAGGATGTATCAAACATTTTATCATTAGCACATAATCATCTGTTATCTGGACATGTAGGCCAGGACAACACTTCATATCGACTCAGGAATTTGGCATGGTGGCCCGGGATGCAAGATAACATAACCAACTTTGTATGAAATTGCGATACATGCCAAAAACGAGCAAGAGCAAAAGACATGCCTCGAGCCGCTTCTACAATCATCAAGGCTGAGCCATTTTCGCACATCGGGATAGACGTCATGGGACCCATACCAGTAACATTAACGGGAAAAAGATATATCATTTTAGCAGTAGATTTCTTCACAAAATATCCAGAGGCGATAGCAGTCGATGACGCAGATGTACAGACAGTGGCCAAGTTCTTGCACACCGATATTATCTGCCGACATGGAGTACTAAAAGAAATAACCAGCGACCGAGGCACGAAGTTTCTAAATGAATTAATTAGGGAACTCGAGCGAACTTACCATATCAAGCATATCCAAACGATGTCGTACCACCCACAGAGAAATGGCCAAACCGAGTGCACCAACCAGACGGTCAAGAATATCTTGGCAAAGATTATCAATCAAGAAGCAACATGGGATCATTACCTCAATAGTGCTCTTTTTGCGGTTCGAACCATTCGCCAAGCATCAACAAAGTTCAGCCCCTTCAAACTTGTGTATGGGAGATTGCCAAACCGAGAGTTCCACCATCTCGAAAAGGATAATGGAACATATGATGATCGTTTATGGGCTTATGTCACACGAGATATCAGCAGGTTACAGTTGATCCAAAAGAAGGCATCCGTATTCATCAACAAGGCACAAGAGAGATAACGGACGAACCAAAACAAGAAAGTAAATGCAACCCCCTTGCATATCGGAGATCAAGTCCTCGTATACCGAAACATAGTAGAATCGTCATGGTCGGCTAAATTACAACCGAAGTGGGAAGGGCCATACTACATACAAGCTATAAAAGAAAGTACGATTTGGCTTAAGAGACTCAATGGTTCCATCCTCCCCACCCCGGTCCACTGAAGCAAGGTCAAGATCTATCATGCCCAACAAACACAGCCCAAAGAAGGACGTGGAAAAAGCAATGAAGGAAGCACTGACGAAAGGATCTGAGACTATCGACTGGACACCCCTCGACCAAGAGGAAGACCCCGAAAGGCTCCTTCTACTTAGCCAGCAATACCATGAGTGGTTGTGTCATCAAAATCGTGCAACTGATGCCACAATCCGGTTCCATCAAGGACGAGCTCGAAGCTTGTACCGTAAAAACAGAAAACAAGAAACGGTACTGTCCAAATTCGTGAAAGATATGGTCGACAAGACTTATGCACTTTTTCTAGGCTACGAATAGCTTCTCTCGAGGTTTTATGGAAGAACCGTTGACATTTCTAAATTGACCTTTGCTGAAATCGCTCAAATCCGTCAAGCCATAGAGGAAGAGATTGCTCTTTTACCTTTTAGTCTCAAGGACGAGACATTCCCAGTTGAGCCCCCAGATGTGATGACCGACCCCCAACTTAACTGATTTTTACGAATTTTGTACTATGCTTGATTTAGGAGTTACCATAACATTCTGTACTCTTCCATTTTTAGTCCTTGATGACTTTTTATTCTACTTGACGACTTTTTATTCTGCTTGACGACTTTTTATTCTGCTTGACGACTTTTTATTCTACTTGACGACTTTTATTTCTGCAAAATGTCACCACCAGAGTCATTACGTATTCTTCGCAACGATTGGATTGTAATTTTCATAGCGAAATCTTTATTAGTTGTTCAATTTGTATAAATACCCTCTCTATTTCTATCTAAATAAATCAGTTTGCACAGAGTCTTGGAATATCTCAATATCAGTCATAGTAAAGCCTGAAGAGCACAGCACGAAGCTGTAGTAAGGATATGCAAAGGGAGATATCGCATCCATAATTCTGAGCATTCTCACTTGGTACATACGAATGAACGAACGAACAACTGGTTATTAGTACATTTGTCACAATATTTTATATAAATAGCCTCTCAGGTTTACTAATAAACAATTGTTCTTTTAAAGTATTTAAAATATCTCAATAATAAGTTATAGTAAAGCTTAGATAAATAATATATAGCTATATATCAGTAAGGATATATAATAAAGAGATATATATTACTTTATTACTTTAAGAAGTTTTTATAATATATAAGATAAGATCTATATCTTCAGTACAAGAAGTATAATAAATAAATTTAATAAATAAATTTAATATTGACATTTTTTATCATCTATATATATCTATATATAAGACAATAACTATAATATAATATAATAATAAAATGTTGATGTATAATGTTAAATATAAACAAATATAAGAATATAAGTTCTCTACTAGCTTAATACAATAAGCAATAATAAAAAAAAGTAGATATTAGATAAGATGATAAGGATGAGGGTGCTGATTTATTTTCAGAGCTATTTTGAGACTTTCACATATACAATTGATAAGAAGACAACAATTTTAACTGCTTTTTATTAAAGCAAAATATTAAGCTATTTATATAAAATAATAATCAGATATAGCATAAATACTATTATAGAAAAAGTAGAAAAAAAAAGAAAGTGAAAGATTCAAGCTTAAATATCTGAAAATATAGAGATTAGAATAGAAAATAATTCTACAGAGCTATACAATTATATGATAATTCAAGAAGTTGTAATATTTATATATCACTGATATATATAGCATATAAGATACTAAGGCTTAGTGAAGTTATATATTCTATAATGAAAGATCAAAGTCCTACAAATTTATTGCTACATCTGGTTACAGGCTAAGAAAGACTCATTCTTGAAGCTTGCAGATGGAGTTGTCATTTAAGTTTTGATCAATATTTCTTGACTTTGCTTTGGTATACTACTATTGCTAAGATAGAGCTATTATTATGTCATAACTAAACATTCTGTTCTTTTACATTCTGTACAAAGTAGAAACCTTTTCACTTAGGCTATAGCTTGGCTAACTATGAAGATTCTACAATACTTCTATAGAGTAAGACTTAGTCTCTGATCTGTAGTAGTACTATATTAGCTTTCTTGTTTTAGTTTATATGTTATCATTTCTAAGCTTTTTTGATAAAGATAGATCTTGTATCATATAAGCTAGAATCTAGTAATATTATATAAGATGTATGCTTAGAGTCAATTATTATAGATCTCTAAGTCTTATATTAGATGATAGAATTTGCAGCTAGGCTTCCTCCTATAGATAAGCTCAAAAGAGCTAAACTTCATCAATTTTTGTTAAATTGTTCATACAGTAAAGAGAGTACTATTGAGGTAATGATCTTATACATCTTCTTGACTAATGATCTTAGCAAGAATGTTCTTGATCATTTAATTAATTCATTCTGTCTATTTGTTCTCTTGGGGTAATAAGCTGTTGTTTGAATATGTTTGATATAGTATATTCATTCTAACTCTTATACTAATTTATTGAGAAATTCAATTCTATAGTTACTTGTAATTTCTTTAAGTATCTCATATCTATAGATAATATCTATATATAAGAACTTGATAACTATTTATATATCAGCATTCTCAACAGTAACTGCTTTGATATACTTTGTGAAAAAATCTACTAATAAAATAATATACTTCTTTTCTATTAATATAATGATCATTGGATCTATAATATTGATGTTGATATACAAAAATAGTTCAGCTCAAATCATTGCTGATCTTGCTTCTAGTATGTCCTTTGCTTGTACTTATTTTAATATATATTATATCAATATATATTCTATTACATTATCTTGTATTGCTGGCTACTATATATATTCTTATAGTCTATAATATATATTTACCTAATCTATATAGCTAGTGAGATAATAGTTGTATACTAGCTTAATAATATTGTTTATTCTTCCTTCCTGCATAACTGGTACCAGTATTCTATCAGAAAAATAATTAATTAATTCATAAACTATTTTACTAAGAGCTGCAAACTATTTTACTAAGAGCTATAAATAAAATAGCTATGAATATAGATACTAGTTATAGACTATAAACTATTATTAGTAAACAGCTATGAACTACCTTAAAACTCTGATAGAATAATATCACAAACTATGAACACCTCTAGAACAATATTACAAACCATAAACTAGCTAGAACAGCCTGTGAACAATTTAAGAATAGCTTATAAGCACAGATGCTAGTTATAAACTATAAACTGAAAATAGTTTTCTGATAACTATATCTCTTGTGATAAAGTATTATCTCTTCTAGCTCATACTACTTCTTTGTTATTATCAATATATTCTTTATCTACTTATCTATATCTTCTCTCACCTTGTATATCACTAACCAAACTATAAGATCATAGTATAGTATTTGATTCATTAGGGTGTTGCCCTATCTTGGATGCTATGTGGAATCTTTGAAAATGTATCTACATTTTGATGTTTGCTCCTCTTACAATATAAGATCTTAATATTATATACTTGTAATATAACTATCCAATAGGTATACATCCCATACAGATCCTTTATATCAAAAAGCTACTTAAGCATACTATAGTCAGTAATAACCTCAAAGTATTAGCCAATTAAATAATATCTCAGCTTCTTAATGGCTCAAACTATCATTAAGCATTCAAGTTTCATTAGGCTATAATCTTGTTCTATTAGAAAACTATTTTTAGTTCATAGTCTATAACTAGCATCCATACTTGTAGGCTGTTCTTAGGCTATTTGTAGACTATTTTAGCCAGTTTGTAGTTTGCAATATTGTTCTAGAGATGTTCACAGTTTGTGATATTGTTCTAGCAGAGTTTTAAAGTAGTTCATAGCTATTTGCCAATAATAGTTCATAGTCTATAACTAGTATTTATATTTATAGCTATTTTATTTTTAGCTCTTAGTAAAATAGTTTGCAGCTCTTAGTAAAATAGTTTGTGAATTAATTAACTATTTTTCTGATATCCATCCTAGATATTATTCAACTTTGGTAGAGAATAACCCTTTTTCATTCTTGGTCATCATCTTGAGATAAGATCCTACCAAGTCCTGTAGAGTATGCATCTATCTAGAGGCAAAATATTTTACTTTAGTCTAGTCATACTAGAACTAGCTCTGAGCAAAGTATGAACTTAATTGTATTAAAAGCCTGTTGCTGCTTATGATGCTAGCTGAATTGAAAGTCCTTATATAATAATTAGTTAAGGTAAGTAGTGATCTCTATAAAGTCTTAAATAAATTATTGGTAATATATAGCTAAGCTCAGAAAGGCTTTAGTTGTTATCCTATTAGTAGGTTAAGGAAACTTGATAATAGTAATAATCTTCTCTAAGTCAGTTCTTAATCCATTCTTATTAATGATGAAGTCTAAAATTTGAATATGATTAGTTGCAAATATGTACTTGCTTGGCTTTAAGAAAAGACTTTCTTATTATAGTCTAAGTAAGACCTCCCACAGGATTACCAGATGAGCTTCAAATATTTTCATATAAATTGTTATATTATTAATATAAATCAGAAGATCTTTTCTGATTAGATCTCTGAATATTCTATTTATTATTTACTGGAACATAGTAGAGGTATTGTATAGTCCAAAGAGTATTCTTAGATATTCTCATTATTCTTTTATTATAATATAGGCTATCTGTTTGATAGCTTGGAGTATAAGGCCAATCTAAAAAAATTTGAAGAACATGTTAATCATAGATAGCTATTTCACTCTAGACTCTAGCATGCTTAAGATATTATCAATCAGAGGTAGAGAGAAGGCATCCTTTCTTATAATGTCATTCAATAGCTGAAAATTGTAATACTGCTGAGAGGTGAAGATACTAGGCTTAGCTCTTTTTTTTAATATAAGAATAGATGGAAAGCTCTATAGGCTGCACAATTACTATATAACTCTGGTATCTTCAAGTCACTTGTTTTCTTCTTATTGCTATTTATGGTAAGTCAGTAGTATTCTATAGGATCTTTGCTTGATAGAAGTATGATCATTTGTATTAATATCATAGAAGTACTTAAGTTTGCTAACTTGGATTTTCTCAAAGCTTGTTGCTAAGATATCTTCGAACTTGTATATAAGTTCTTGAATAGCAGTCTGTTATTTACTGGTCATATTCTTACTAATCTTATAACTATATCAGTTAGTCTTTTATTATTTATATTTCTTCTTAGTGATCTTCTTTCTTATTATAACTATATGTATATTTATCACATAGACCTTATATATTGATATTTGGGTAATAGAGTCTCTCTTGTAGATATGGATTATTTCTTTCAGATTATAGTTGCTGAGAATAAGCTTAAATTTACCCTCATAGTTTGGATCAATGACTCCTTCTATCTTTAGATCTTGGAGAGCTAATAGGATTCTCAAGTAGATTCATTCAAGATGTTCATCTGGAAAGCTAATACCTGTTGAGTATGTTTTTCAGAGCTTGATTATAATATCCTTAGTAAGGGCTAGGTCAATTTCTGCATTATTTGGATTGACTTAGCTCAGAGGCATTATACAGTCTGTCTTGAGTATAAATAACACTACATTCTATTCAATATAATAGTTCTTATATTTTTTATTATCACTGTTTACTATTTGTGGTTAGATGTCTCACTCTGTGTTGAGTAGTATCTTATATTTACAGCTCTTTCATTTAATTCTCATCTTGCAAGTGCTCATATCGATAATGGCTTAAGCTTTAGCTAACTATTCATTCCTAATCAAAAGATTATAAGAGATAGTATTGATAACTATAGCTGTTGTAGAGATAATAATCTTTCTAAATTAAATAGAGAGGTTAAAGACTTTTTCTAGCAGAGTCAATATATATCTGTTAGTAACTAACATCATTTGCTTTATAGCCACTTCTATATACTAACCAATCCTGTTGAGCAACACCTTGCTAATAATATAACCTTCTGCTTTAGTATTGATAATGCAGAGAATTATTGTTTCTTCAATTCTGCACTAGACATAGGCAGAGGACTTTTTGAGTTGGTTGGTTTCAGCTTATATTATATTAATTTCTATAGTTTCCCAGCTTAGATTCTGCAGTAGAATGCAGCATACTTACTGATATATCATTAAATACTATAGAAGCTCCCTAATTGACACTGATATCTCTATCTCTAGAAGCTTCTTCCCAAGGTTAAAGTTGTATTTACAGTATCTACATAACTTCTTTTCCTTATTACTCTTGACTATTGGCATATTCTCTTGGCTTTGTTCTTAGATTAACTATTGGAGCTTCTTATTGAAGATATTGTTCTCTACTTCTCCTCTATTCTAGGCTTCTCAACTATTCTAGCTCAGCTTCAACTTCAAGGTTACTTTGAGTAGTATACTATATAGATACTAGTGTCCTTCTTGGATTGGCCAGGTTATCAACTAGAGAGAGCAAGATAAGCTTCATAAGCTCTATAAGCTTTGCAAGCTTCATAGCTATTTTTATCATTATCTTTATTATAATTGTCATTGTAATAACCTCTCTTAGCATTATAGCTGTTATTATAACTATTATAACTATTATCATTATTATTACCAATTTCAAATTGCACAACATTTATCTGTTTATATGACTAGGCAATATAAGTCAATTTAGTTAGATATCATACAGCTATATGCCTATACTCTATACATTATTGATACTATATACAATTCCATTATATGTAACCTTCCTTACTATAGTAGAAATATCTTGTAGTCTTCTTTGAGCAGTCCTTATACCAGTGGTTATAATGGTAGCTTAGGCATAGTCTTATTAGGGCTTTTCCTAAGTCTATAGTAAACTATTGAGTAGGTATGCAAGCTTCTAACCTCTTGTTCATATTAGCAATATAAGTAGTTATTTGGCTTATAGCTTTGGTCAGCTGGTCAATAGTAGGATTGCTTTTGGCTTATAGTCTTGTTGGAGTATTCCACTTAACTATCATAGGTCTAATATCTCAGAGCTTTGTATTAACAGCTCTAAGTATAGTAGATTGTAAGTGAGAAGCAAAAGTCTGATAGTAAGTATTCAGTTGATCTTCTATATAAACTGACTACAGCTTTTATATATAGTCAACCTTTCTCTTTAAGTCTAGAGTGATCAGTGATGACCTAACTATAATAGCTACATACCTCTCTGTACAGTTTGCCTATAAAAAAAGTCTTGGTGACAAGGTCAGTAGTAGCAGCAAGATATTCAACAAGTGTAATATTATACTGAACTTGAGTATAGAATGTCAAAGAACTTTTAGTTAGTCCTTGTTAAATACCTTGCAGTTGATTCTTTAGGTTTTACTAAATGTTCAATATGTGATAAGTAGCATGAAGCCAAGCCTTAGTTATTATGAGCCAGATCATATTAGAAATAAGATTGATAATAGAGTTCAAGACTATTACCTTAATATTGAAAGTAATTTTAGTAGGTCCCTAAAGTGCAGCATATAGTATAGTATATTGCTGAGCCTTAGTATAACTTTTAATGGTAGTGAAGAGCTTAAAACTCTGGAGAAACTATATAACTAATTTAATAGATATATAACTTATAAACATAATTAATTTTTTATTTGTAATAGATAAGGGATCATTTGTTAGCTAAAATATAGCATTGGTTATAGAAACCTACCTAGGTTCTCTACCAAATATAATAATAAAATATCAATATTGTAATGGAACATTTTATAATGATACTAATTTTGGTTAGGTGAGATTAGAGTTATATAATCTCAATAATATTGAAACTTTTAATATTATTAAAACTCTTAGTGTTATTAAGATTCATAATATTACTATAATCTAAAATAGTATTTTGATTTGATATATTATTCTACTACCTAATTATATTTTAACCTGATATAGTATTTTATTTTATCTTAGCTAATTAATTTGTACTGGAAGTTTTGGGCAGCTACCTATATAGTACTCCCCCCTCTAATTTGTATAAATACCCTGCTTGTAATTAACAATAAAACTCAGACTGTAACAAGCTAAGGAAGCTTACAATAGATAACTCAAGGGATAGTAAAAGCCTTACTTAAAGAGTGAGCAATTGGGATAGTTTTCAAGATTCTTACAGATATATCTTTTATTCAATCGATTATACTTAATTCTTATAAGTTAACACTTATATAAATACAGACCCTTCTTAAGACACTACTATGTAATCTACTAAGACTTTTAAAATGTATTTTCTACACTTACTCAATTCTGGATTATTTCATTATTAATATATTTTAGTCTGCTACAATTGGTGCTAACTGGCAGAAAATCAATCAATACCTTAACTGATTTGTTATCTATATTGTATAACTGAACTTGCTGAAACCCATAGTAGAAGATAAAAGCAAGAATGGTACTACTACTACCATCACCTATATTACTATATCTACTTAGAAGAAGACTTCAAAAGGACAAAGAAATCATGTTAAACAGACTACTTACTTTTTACAGATATATCAAAGAGTATATTTGAGAATTCCTAAATGATTTGGAGAGCTACTTTGTAGCTAAAGAACTAGCTAGCATCTGATAGATTACTATCCTAGCTGCCCAACTTATAAGACCTATAAGAGAAACATATCACCTAGCCTTAATAGATACAGCAGCTACTAGACTAGAAGGGTTACTCCTTGTAGCTATCACAGCAGCTGGAAATATAGCTATAGCTATACAAATAGCTATCACTTATTAGGAAACTACTAGAACCTGGTTAGAAGAGAAATATTTCACTGAACAGAAATAAGAATCAATTAAAGAGCAACTATTCAATATGAAGATGTCAATCAACTAGTGCCTAGAGAATTGAGTTACTATTATCGATTAATATATTCAACTTTGTAGAGAAACCAACCCTATTATATAAGAAATGGTATTCATAAATAGCTTATCCACAGCTCTTCAATACTATATTAAGAGGTTTGGCCCCTAAAGGATAGAAGAAAAAGTCAGAATAGTACAAGCCTTTTGGGATACTAAAGTAAGATACTCTGTATCTCTATATGACAAGTTACTACAAGACTTATAAAGGAAGTTCAATACTGAAATACCTGTAGTCTAAATGGTATCAGCATTAGTCAAACTACTTAAAGAAGATACCATCAAACCAACAGTTATAGCAAAGATAGGAAAGATAATATATGAAGATGAAATGGAGAAAATTACCAAGATATTCTCTAAAATAACAGCACATATCACTAATTTGGAAGCCAAGATGATCTACCAAAATAAGTAATTAAGAGGAACCTATGTTACCAAAGAACAAAATAAGACTGAGATAAATTGTTTTCTTTGTAGAAGGCATGATTACTTTGCTAAGGATTATCAAACTAGAAGCTGAAAGAAAGGCTGAAAAAAAGAGAAAGATAAAGAGGCTGACCATGCCAATGTAGTGCAAGAAATTGAGGAAGAATATGAAGAATTCAGTGAGGAATACTTGGAAGTCTACCCAGTCAAAACAATCAGTCATATAGCTACTAGGAAGACTCTCTATCCAAGAAAGAAACTAGTTCAAGTACCTGAAGTTGTTATTAGGAAATCTAAGAAACTAATGTAAAGATAATAATTAAATAAAGATTAATAGGATAAAGCCTTCAAGTAGACAATGCAATCCAGTAAGACAGTTATCTCAACTACTAGAGATAAAGAAATGATAGATCAAGAGAAGAACAAAGAGAAGAAACCTAGAAGAGTTAGAGAATTTGAATATAACCCTTGGCAAGATATTGTCAGCTAGAAGGCTAACATTATCTTTAAGCAACTCTTCCAAATTGCACTATCAATGAAGTAGAAAGTGAAGATGCAGATTACAGAAACTAAGCTAACTATTTAATTTAAGAAAGTTAACACTGCCAAAGAAAAAGAGGAGGAACAAATTCATATTTTATCTACCTATGCACAGTGCAATATTTGTTGAAATTTGATCTTCGAATGTGTGTTTGGGGTAAAGAGTACACTGGCTCATGAAGCCAAATATGCGTGTATTTATTAATGCTAATATATAATTAGTCAATACAGACAATGATCGTCTAAGCTATGATTGAGTGACGTAGTATTGATCGTCGATGAGAGAGATATAATAAGCTAATAATTTCAACACTCCCCCTGCTTGACATATCTCGATAAATAAAACCAAAAATAAAATGTTCAACTGTATATCATGAATGGTATCTATGAAGTACATTTACTGCAAATAATTATATGTAAAATACTACTTGAGTGATAAGAATAACATGATAAAGAAAATAAAAGTTTTTGAAGAAAGAAAAAAAGTTAGTTACATAAGCCCATTTTTGCGATCAACATTTCATGTCTGGGTCACGCAAGTGGCTTGGTTAATGCATCAGTGATCATTTCATCTATTGCCATGTAAATGATATCTATCACCTTTGATTCAACTTTCTCTCAAATAAAGTAGTGCTGAATGTCAATATGCTTTGATCAAGCATAATTAATTGGGTTTTTGGCAAGAGTAATTGCTGATTGGTTGTCTTCAAATAAGGTTGTTGTACAATTTGGTAAATATCCTAGCTCATCCAATAGGGTGTATAGCCAAATAGCTTCTTTCATTGCATATACTAATGCCATATATTCTGCTTCAATTGTTGATAGGGCAATGGTTGGTTGGTGCTTGCTTGACCAGCTGATGGCTCCTCCTGATAGGTTGAAAATATACCCCATGGTTAATTGTCATGTATTAATGTCTCCTCCCCAGTTGGCATCACTGAAACCAATCAGCTTTAGATCCTAATCACATCCAAGGCACAGCTTATAATTGGCTGTTCCTTTAATATATCTTAATAATTGTTTGAGGGCATGGTGATGTTCTTGTATTGGATTGGCCAAAAATTGACTGATGATGCTAACAGCAGCAGCTAGATCAGGTCTCATCCCGATCATCAGGTACATTATACTACCGATCATTTGTCTGAATAGATTTTGGTCTGCAGATTTTCCCCCTTCAGCTTTGAGTTGAATAGATGGATCAAGGGGTATACTGATTGGCTTGGCATCCATCATATTAAATCTTATAATGATTTGATTGGCGAAGTGACTTTGATCAATTGTGATTGTATGTGTTTTTTGATTGTGTATGACTCGAATACCCAGAAAATGTTTAATTTCGCCACAGTCCATCATATCAAATGCATTGCTAAGTTCCACCTTGAATTTGTTCATCGTTTCCATCAAATCAGCCAGAATTAGTAGATCGTCAACATATATAGCAATAATTATCAGTAATTGATCATCTTATCTTCTTCTTAGATAAATGCTGTGATCTGATTATAGTCTTATAAAATTTGATTGGCTGAGGTAGTTGTCAATCTTCTGATTCCACATACAAGGTGATTGCTTTAGTCTATACAATGATTGATTGAGCTTACACACAGCTCTTGGTAATAGCTCCGATTAGTCAATTCCTTCAGGTACCATCATGTAGATCTCCTCATCAAGATTGCTGTTCAGGAATGCAGTTTTTATATCCATTTGGTGAATTTCTAAGTTTAGGGTTGCACCGATCGATAAAAGTGCTCTGATTGATGTGAATTTCGCCATGGGAGTAAATGTTTCATTGTAATCAATTTCTTGCTGTTGTGAATATCCTTTGGCAACTAATCTTGCCTTGTACCTGGCAACCAATCCATCAGTGTTGAGCTTCTTTTTAAATACCCATCTACATCCAATCGGTTTGCGTCCCACAGGCACCTCAGGTACAATTGTCTATGTATCATTATTCTTAAGTGATTTAAGCTCTTGATTGATTGCTTCCTGCCAAAGCTTTGCATCAGGCAGAGAAATTGCTTCCTTGTAGATCATTGGGTCATCAGTCGATTCAATTAAATTAGCTTCTGGCATGCGATCTTGCCAAATTTGTAGAGCTTCAGTATCAATCAATTGTTCGATTGGCTCCCAGGTGTTGTCATCATCATCATCATAGCCTAGCTATTTTACCAGATATTGCCTTTTTTTATCAATCTTGCATTCTCCAATGATCACTTCAATGACATATTCTTGATCTTCTGGGTTGATGATTGTTGGGGATTTTAATATAATAGATTCATCAAATATGACATCGCAGCTAATCTCTATCTTCCTATTGGTTAGATCCCAGAGCCTATATGCTTTCTTTTCGTCATGATAGCCAATCATTTTAAGCTTTTTGGATTGGAGCACCAGTTTCAACCTTTTTCCTTTGCAAATATACATATATGTGTCAGCCTATATGATATGCAAGTTACTGATATCAGGCTTGTAACCATGCCATAATTCAAATAGTGAAGCACTCTCCTTATTGACTCATGTTGGCAATCGGTTACATAAATATATAGCACTTGTGGCAAGTTCAGCCCAAAGTTTGTCAGGTATGTCGGCAGTGATTTTAATGGCCCGGATCAACTCCATCAATGTCCAGTTATATTGTTCGGCAACACCGTTTTGTTGCAGCATGTCTGGCATCATCATTTCATGATGAATTCCATTTTTGATTAAAAATTCATGCATCTTAGTGTTTACATACTCTCCTCCTCCATTGGACCGAAGAATCTTCAGTTTTCGGCCTGATTGCATTTCGGCGAATACCTTGAATACCCGGAATCGATCAAATGTATCACTTTTGTTGTCAATAAAATATGTTGTAACATAGTGAGTGGTGTCATCAATGAATGTTAATATATATTTCGCTCCATTGACTGATGGCATAGGCATTGGCCTGTACAGATCTGAGTGCACTCTTTCAATAGGCTCCATCAATCAATTTTTCACATATCTAAAAGGCTTGTGGTGCAACTTTGCGTGTTCACACCTGGTACATATTTTGATTTGTCCAGTTGACAGCTGTACATCTCCAAGCTCTATGACAAATTTGTTGATTGATTGTAGAGTATTTCGGCCTGGATGGCCCAGCCAGTGATGCCATAATGTATAGTCATCAATCTTGGAATTAGTGATGTTTGCTTCTAGCTCTGGTGATGTTGATAAATGAAATAGGTTACCATCGGCTTGTCTGATTTTGATTTCCTTGTGATCCATACCAATTTTAATTACTGATCTGTTACTTTTGAAGGTTATGTCATTTCCGTCACATGTCAACGCCCACACAGATATTAAATTTCTGGTGATTTCTAGTACATATAAAATGTCCCATAATTTCAGCTTGTTGTCGAGCTCAATCATCCCAATGTGCATGGCATGTAGCTTCTTGTTCCCTGTATACGTGACCAAGCTGTCATACTCAGCCACCATCTTGAAAATCTCCTATTAGTTGAACATATGTTGTATGGCTCCTGAATTGATAATGGCACCAATCACCAGATTTACTTTGGCTCTTAGTTTAGCCTTTTCTTTTTCTGTTTTTACCTAATCGTTGAATTTGTTGCATTGAAATATTCTGTGTTCTCCCTTACAGATGTAACATTTCTGAGGATGTCCCTGAAAATTTCTACCTCAATGGGCTCTGCGATCACTGCCTCGGTCATCTCTGTTATTATGATGACCTCCTCAATTGTTTCTGTTATTGTTGTTATAGCCTTGACCTCGTCTGGCACTTCCACCTTGGTTGCCGCAACCGCTGCCTCAGTAGCCACCTCGGTAGCCACCTCGGTCTGTCACGTGGGCTTCGTCATGCCTCTGCTTACTATCTGGGTCGAACCTGATACATATGAGTTGTAAAGCCTCCAGCGTTGTCGGCATATTCTCCCACACAAGTATTAATTCCTGGTACCTGGGGCTTAGACCCTGGAGATATTGCGGTATAGCTTCTATATCGGTCATGTCTTCGATTTACGCCATAATCCAGTTGAACATGTCATTATAATCTTTGATCGATCCTTTTTGCTTCATCATCACAAGCTTATCATACATTCATAATAATTGTTCCATTGGTGCATATTTTTGCGTTATAGCCTCTTTAAGCTTATTCCACAAATCAAATTCTCCCAATGTGTTTACATGCCTCCATAGCCACATTCTAGCATTGCCTGTAATTTTACTGATCACTGCATTGACTTCCTCCTTTTGTACTGATAGATTGGTACTGGTGATAAATTGCTCTACAGTATCAAAGTAATCAAACAATCTGGGTACACCTCCTAACCCATCAAATTTGTTGATCGATCTCAGGTACTCTTTCACCAGATCGTTAAGCTTTGTTGATGTTATTGGTGATGGTGATTGTATTTATATTTGTGGCATGTTGCCTTCTGTAGCTGCATTCTGATTGGTTGGCATGCTGGGTAATGCATTTGTTTTATTGATTTTTGCCATTAATTCGCCCAATAAGGTTGTTAGCATGTCTAATTTATCTTCCTGATTTCTAATCATTGTAGCCATCTGTTCTTGTCGATCAAGGCTGAATCCTATATTGCTCTAATGGTTGCCATCCAATCCTTCGTTGTCATCAAGGGTTTGATATCTGTTATCTGTTTTTGATTTAGACCACAATCTTGTCGATCTTGTTGCTGATGATGATATATATAGATTGTCTATTTCGTTGTATCACATTGTTGAATGCTATGTCATTATATGTTGTTTATCGCATTGTTTAATCATGGTGTCATTTGTCACATTGTTTATTGTGTTGTTTGACACGTTGTTTACAATGTTAAATAAATGCTTACTGTAATTGCAGTTGTAATTACTATGATTGTGTAGATCTCAGATTGTTGAGCTACAATTCGAGTGGCTCAGAGCTCATAACCTGTTGAAATTTGATCTTCGAATGTATGTTTGGGGTAAAGAGCACACTGGCTCATGAAGCTAAATATACATATATTTATTAATGCTAATATATGATTAGTCAATACAGACAACAATCGTCTAAGCCACGATTGAGTGATGTAGCATCAATCATCGATGAGAGAGATATAATAAGCTAATAATTTCAACAATATTAGAGGATTAGTATGCTTAGTCATTATCAATACAGAAACAGAAGTTAGTATCTTTGCCAAGTATTTCCTAAACTACCTAGGATAGGATATTAATGAACCCACTATCTCTACCTTAGTCATTACAAGTAGAAAAAGCAGTATACCCTTAGAAGTACTCTAAGAAGTACTAGTCCAGTTTAGAATAGAAATTATATCTACCAGGATGATTGTCACTGATGTCCAATCCTACAATGCTGTCTTAGACAACAGTTAGTTAAAGAAAGCCAAGGCTAGAATTAATTTGGATGTACAGAGGTTAATCTTTATCAACTATAGAAGAAAGTTCAGTATACCTCTAGACATTCAGAAAGGAGTAGTACTAAAACTTACCTAGAGACCAGAAGACAAAATAATACAGATGAAGAAATAACCTCTGAACTGATATATATCAACATAGTAGAAGAAGAAGAAGCTAACATAGTAATCTATAGTAAATACTACTATCTGATGCCTTTGGAAAAGAATCAGTTAATTAAATATAATATAAGGAATATAAGATATTCATTTTATAGGCAATGCATCTATTGTACTGAAATAATGTACACTTATAGTAATACAAAGTTGATACTCTATCAGGATACCTTAGAGATACACCTGCCATCTAAGAGAAGGATCAAGAAACCAAGATTATTGCAGACCTGCTGAAGGATCTTACTCTTAATGAATTAGAGACTATATAATAGAAGGAACCTTTACCCATTTGCAGATAACACTGGAGAAGTTTGGAATTGCTTCTAGATAAATATTGGATATATTGGCAAAGGACACCTTTGGAAAAACCACAACATCTACCTACAAAGATACTATTGGAGCAAAGTCAACTCCTATGACCTTTGAAAATATGAAAATTGGGTCGGATATCCAGATGAGCCATATAACATCAACTATTATGGAACTTAGAGAGAATGCTATAATCAAGAACAAGAACAGACTATACTTGAAGAAAATAAAGATAAAAAAATATCTAATGAATGGGATGATAACATTTACACTACTCAGACATCTGCTAAAGTTAAAGCTATATTCTGGAATAATAATGAAGATAATAGACCTATCCTAATTGAAGAAAGTGACTCAGATTTAGAGGAAGAAATCATTGCCTTAGAAGAAATAATTCACCTTGATAAATATATCAATATATGATATTGGTGGTGGAAAGACTTATAGTAGAACCTACTTCAAAATACAACTTATGAGCAATGGAAGGAATCTAACATCCCTGCCTTTGAAGAAGTATTCATAATTAAAGAGATGGAAATAGCAACTTGAGTTAAAAGACTAATAAAAACTACAATCATTCCAAAGAGAAAAACTGAAGGAGCTGCAGGCTATAACCTATATATAGATGAAGACTACACTCTGAAACCAAAATTATCAGCCTTCATAAAAACTAGAATTACTATTACCCTACTATCTGGATAATGTACACAAGTATGGGCAAGAAGTAGACTCTATTGTAATTCTGGAATAAGAGTCTTTCCTAGACTGATAGATGAAAACTATAGAGAAGAAATTGAAGTTAGATTAGTCAATTATAACTACAGTCAATTTGCAGTATATCAAGAAGACTGAATTACCCAAATAGTAATCATTAGATATGAACAGCAGCTATTAAAAGAAGTGAAAGATATAGAAGAAATATAATAAGAAAAGAAAAGATTTAGATCTACCAGATAAGTAAATGTAATAATAGAGAGATTAGATAACCAAAAGAATACCAAGAAGTATATCTACTCTCTCAATAAGAATCTGTTACTGAATCAGAAGAAGCAGCTACAAGACCTACTAAAGGAGTATAAGGATATTATTACAATTAGCTTTAAGGACCTATATACTGGACTAAGCCTTCTTTACTCACTATATTAATACAGAAGATATCAAACCAATTAAGCAAGTACTTTACAGATTACTAGCCAACTACTATGACTTTATATGCAAACATATTTAAGAACTGTTAGAGTCAGAAGTAATTATATAATCAAAGAGCCCCTAGGCATCACCTATCAGTATAGTACTAAAGAAGAATGGACAGAGAATAGTTATTAACTATCATAAACTGAATACACTCACTAAAAAGCATGCATACCCAATTTCACACTTAGAAGACTTATAAAATATGTTGAAGAAGGCACAAATCTACTCAACTCTCAACTTGTGAGTAGAATATAACTAAATCAAAATGATACCTAAAGCATAGGAGAGATCAGCATTTGTTACACTATTTAGATAGTATAAATTTACAAGAATATCCTTTGGACTTTGCAATGTACCCATCACCTTCCAAGCTACAATGAATGAGATCTTCTATAACCTGATTGGACATAGAGTGATATATATATCAATAATATTAACATCTATGCCAAGACCTTTATAGAACATATGATAACCCTAAAGGAAGTATTTAAATAACTTAAAAAATATGTATTGAGGATCAAACCAACAAAATATCACTTTAGATAAAAGAAGATTGAATATCTTAGATTCATAATAGATGGAAAAGAAATCTACCTAAACTCAAAGAAAACTAAAATTATTAAAGTCTTTCTGATTTTGCAAGATAAAATGACTCTATGAGGATTTTTAGAACTAGTTCAGTTCTATAAAAGGTTTATCCCTAGATACTCTGAAATTGCTACACCTCTACATATACTATAGAGAAAAGGAAGATATCAGGAAACTATTTTCAGTTTGTAGTCTATAACTAGCATCCATGTTTATAGGCTGTTCTCAGACTGTTTACAGGTTGTTCTAGCTAGTTTGTGGTTTGCGATATTGTTCTAGAGATGTTTATGATTTGTGATATTGTTCTAGCAGAGTTCTAGAGTAGTTTGTAGTTATTTACTAATAATAATTCATAGTCTATGACTAGCATCCATATCTATAGCTATTTTGTTTATAGCTCTTAGTAAAATAGTTTGCAGCTCTTAGTAAAATAGTTTATAGATTAATTAACTATTTTTCTGATAGAGTATAAGAATAGATACCAACTGCACAAATAGCCTTTAACCTAATCAAGGAAGCACTTACCTATATACCAGTAATGGTAAGGCTAGATCTTACAAAGATGTTTAAATTATATATAGATACATCATCATTTAGACTTAGAGCAATTTTGATACAAGATAATAAAGATAGAGAGCATGTAATGCTTATATAGGATAAGCTATCTATAGAGCAGAACCTTCCTATAGAGCTACCTAGTTAGAATATATAGTAGTCATTTGGGCAGTATAACACTTTCATCACTTCCTGATCAGAAAGCAGTTTATCTTGATAACAGACTACTTAGCTCTCAAATAGCTATAGAATAAACTAAATCTAATAGAAATATATGTACAATGGTTAGCTATACTATAAGAATATGATTTTACAACACAATATAGAAAAGGATAGAATTATTAGAATATAGATATTCTCTCATGCCTATTCTAATTTATCTAAGACCAACAACCTAAACCAAAAAGAATATACCAACCCAATGGATACTAAACTCTATAATAAATATTTAGATTATTTTAGCAACCTAACCTTTATTAGGACAATAAATGAAAATAATTAATAGCTTATATAGACAATGGTACTCAATTATTTTATTAAGAACAATATACTTTACTAATGACACAAAGGATAGATACAACTTGTAGTTCCTGAATACAAAAAGCAGATGGTATTTCAGGCCTTCTATGATTATCAGCTTGCAGGATACATGGTATAGATAATACTTATCAGTGGCTATCAGAAAAATATTATTAGAAAAACATATATAAAGATATTAGAGAATATATCAAAAGATACAATACTTGCCAGAAGAGGCACTGAGAAAAGGAAGTTGAGGCCTTACAATTGATTGTCTCTAGAGGATCCTTTGAATATATTGGAATAGATATTGTTAGACTACTACCAAGAATACTTAGAGGAAATTGATATATTATAGTAGCAGTGAATTATCTGACTAAGTACCCCCAAGCAAGAGCCTTACCCCTTGTAGACACCTTTAACATTACACCTTTTATCTATAAAGATATTATCTACTACCATAGGATATCTTATGAAATAACCTCTAATTAAGAGACTGAATTCATTAATAAATTTATACAAATATTGATATAATACTTTAGAATCTATTAGATAAAAACTACTGCCTACTATCCTCAAGGAAATAGACTTACTAAATAGACAAATCAAACCATCAAGAATATAATTGCTAAAGTAGTACAATCACAAGGAGTAGATTAGGACTTATACTTACCTTCCACCTTATTTACACTATAGATAATGAAATAAGAAACAACAAAGTTCATCTTTTTTAAGCTTATTTATAGAAAAAAAGCTCATCAGCTAGTAGACCAAGTAATGACCACTCTAGAACTCAGCTACACCCACTAGAAAGTACAAATAGAACACCATATGATAAAGAAAATTTAAGAATTACATAATATCTGAAACAAGATAAGGAAATTCATTACCATTATATAAGATTGCCAAAAGAAGAATTATGATAAGAAACACAAAAAGACTGAAAAGTTGAAGATTAGTAATCAGGTCTTACTATACTAGAATATAGTAGAGTCATCATGATTAGCAAAATTGGACTTGAAATAAGAAGGACTATACTATGTTACAAGTATAAAAGGAACAATATATCAGTTACAAAAAATAATAGAAATAATCCTACTCTATACTATTTACTGAAACTACCTCAAGAAATACTATATCTCACTGGAATAACTTCCATAAAGTCTAAGTTAGTCTGATTGAGGTATATTGATATATAAAACCCCTAGAAGACTTCAAGAAAATGGAAAGATTGATCTTGCAGAAGACTCAATTGATCCTATACAATATTTAAAAGAGATAATACTTAGTACAAATCAGTAAATGGAAGGAGTATTATTAAATTGTATAACTCTGAAAAGAAGAAGTAGAATACATTTGGAAATGGAAGAATAGGAAGATCTGCCAATAAGCTCTCAAAGGAGCACTATCTATCTATACTTCTAGAATGGTCAAGCAAATTTATCTGCTATTTAAGTACAAGCCTGATACTCTTAACCATTTCCAGTACAGTATATTCCAATTAAATTAACTTATATAGAATGATATAAAGAAGCTAGAAGAAGAGGTAAAATAATTATAGAGAGGTTTCTCCAAGTTAGAACTATACCTTAAAGTCTAACTTAGAGAAAGGAAAAAGATATAATGTAACATTTTATGATAATACTAATTTTAGTCAGGTGAGATTACAGTCACATAATCTCAATAATATTGAGACTCTTAGTATTATTGAGACTCTTAGTGTTATTGAGATCTGTAATATCACTATAATCTAAAATAGTATTTCAACCTGATATATTATTTCACTACTCAATTATATTTAAACCTGATATAGATTTTATTTTATCTTAGCTAATCAATTTGTACTGAGAGTTTTGAGCAGCCATCTATATAGCACTCCCCCCTCAATTTGTATAAATACCTCACTCATAATTAATAATAAAATTCAGACTGCAACAAGCTAAGGAAGCTTATAACAGATAACCTGAGAGATAGTAAAAGCCTTACTCAAGGAGTGAGCAATTAAAATAGTTTTTAAGATTCTTACAAATATATCTTTTATTTAATTAATTATACTTAATTCTTATTAGTTAACACTTATACAGATGCAGACCCTTCTTAAGATGCTACCACATAATCTACTAAGACCTTTAAAAATGTATTTTCTACACTTACTCAATTCTGGAGTATTTTGTTATTAATATATTTTAGTCTACTACAATATGTAATATCAAATATAAACAAATGCAAGAATGTAAGTTCTTCACTAGCTCAATATGATGAGTAATAATAAAAAAAAGTAAAGATAATAAGGATAAGAGTGCTAATCTATTTTTAGAGCTATTCCAAGGCATTCATATATATAATCAATAAGAAGATAATAATTTTAACTACTTTTTATTGAAGCAAAATATCAAGCTATTTATGCAGAATGATATCCAGGTATATAGTATAAATACTATTGTAGAAAAGAAAAAAAGAAAAGGAGGTAGAGGATTCGAGCTCAAATATTCAAAAATGCAGGGGTTAGAATAGAAAACAATTCTATAAAGCTATATAATTATATGATAATCCAAGGAGTCATAATATTCATACATCACTAATATATGTAGTACATAAGATATCAAGGCTTAGCAAAGTTATATGTTTTATAATGAAAGACTAAAGTTTTGCAAATTTGTTACTATAATATCTTAACTTTTATTGATAATACTATCAGATATATATCTATATATATCTTATTAAGGAAGAGTAATATCTTTGATCAGTTTGTTATATATAGATTACTTGTTGAAAAGCAAACAAATTATTATAGCTAAGATACTAAAATAAAATAATATAGTTTAGTATAACTGAATACTTCTTGAAATAATCAAAGTAATGATGCTTTATACTAAGAGTATATCTAGCATCTATTAGGAAACTATTTTCAGTTCATAGTTTATAACTAACATTCATACTCATAGGCTGTTCTCAGGCTGTTTATGAGCTGTTCTAGCTAGTTCATAGTTTACAATATTGTTCTAGAGGTATTCACAGTTCATGATATTATTCTAGTGGAGTTCTAGGGTAGTTTATAGCTGTTCACCAATAATAGTTTGTAGTCTATAACTAGTATTCATATTCATAGCTATTTTATTTATAGCTCTTAGTAAAATAGTTTATAGCTCTTATATAGTAAAATAGTTCGTAGATTAATTAACTATTTTTCTGATATCTTATAGACTAAGTTTGCTATGACTGGTATATATACTTAAGAAATTGTCTATTTATAAGAGTGAGTATTAGCTTAATATCTTCATTTGAACTGTAAAATAGTTAGAAATCTAAAGTAGAATATTTAAAAGTAATATAGTCTAAATACATTTGTATAGATTCATAAATCAAAATAAATAACTTGTACTGAAAAACTAAAACATATTAAATATCATAGTAAAAAGAAAGCTTATAAGCTATAGGACTTTATAAAAGAATAAATTATAGTTAGCTATAATATTATTTTAATAAGTTAGTTATGTTGGAAAGTACTTTACATATAGAGTATCTGAACAATGATAAGTATATCATAGAAGTTATCATTAGTGAGAAGCCTTGTTAAGGCTAGTAGCCTAATAATAGCTAGAATCTGAAGTTTCAGTATTTAGTAAAATAGCTAGGATATTCTAATAATAACAATATAAAGAAATTCTTCTCATATATAATTGATATTAAGGTACTTATTATGTGAAATAAGAATAAGCTTGACTATAAAGATTTCTTGATACTCTTTGCAGTAGTAGTTGTCTTATAACTCTATAATATACAAGAATATAATTATAGGTTATAAAGCTTTAGTATTGATAAATTGTAGTTAATAATAAGCTCTTATCTCTTAAAAATAATAAAAATTAGATATTGATATCTGGTACATCTATAGGCCATTACTCAATTTGTTATAGATAGATTTTTAGAAGAAAATTTAATTCAGATAGGTCTATTATATAATATAAAGCAAGACTTATTGTAAAGGAATATACATAGTAACTTAGTATTAACTATTAAGAAACATATACCTCTGATGCAAAATTTACATCAATCTGTACTATATTGACAATTGGTATAATCCTAAATCTTAAGATTTACTAAATAAATATGAAAATATTTTTTGTACAGTAGCCTTCTTAAGGAGATTTACTTAAATATCCCTAAGAAATTTTTAGATCTTGAGCCAAGTTGAGAAATAAATATTGTATAATCTAGATATCTAAGGAGATAACAAGAACTCCAAATATATAAAAGATTCTATCTACAGGCTTAATCATATATTGTATAAGTTAAAACAATCACTATAGATATGGAATCGAAAGATAGATAAATGTTTAATATTGATAGAAAGGCTTTAATAGATTAAATGCTAATTATAGTATTTATATTTAATATAGAAGGTTATTAGCAATTATTATATTATATATGAATGATTTGCTGATATTTACTAAAATATACAAATTAATGTTGAAACTCAAGTCTAAGTTTAATAAGATATTTGCTATAACAGATTATAGCAAAGTTTATTACTTTCTAGATATTAAGAGTATATGCAACTGATCTTGCTATACTCTGATAATCAGATAAAAATATTTTGTCAAATAGATATTATTTAGATATAGTATAATAGATAGTAAATTTGTTTTAATACTATTAGAAGCTAGAAGACATTTAGAATAATATACTAAAAATGAAGCTGGTATAGATACTACTTGATATTAACAAATGATTAGTAGTCTGATATTTCTTATAATTAGAACTAGATCAGATATTATAGCAGCAGTAAGCATTCTCAGTCAGTTTATCTCAGATTTGACTAAGATATATATCTAAGTAGTTAAGTGAATACTTTAGTATTTAAAAGGATCAAAAGGATATAGATTATATCTCAATAGATTAGATATCAAAGATATTAAACTTTCTAAGTTTTTATAACTCAGATTGAGTAAATAATATCAATATAAGAAAATCTACCTCTAGGTATTTTTTCTATTTAGGTAACAGAGTTGTCAGCTAGTCAAGTAAGTAACAGATGATGGTAGCTCTATTATTGATAGAAATAGAGTATATAGCTATCTTGTATGCAGCTAAAGAAGCAATATAGCTTTGAACACTACTTGATAAGCTTAGGTATATATAAGAAACAATAATGATATATAAAATAATCAATCAAGTATTATAGTTGTTAAGAATTCTATACATCATATACAAACTAAATATATTGACATCCAATACTATTTTATTCAAGAAAGATAGAATTACAAGAGCTAGAATTAACTTATATATTTACAGAAGATATATAAGCAGATATGCTTATAAAGCTTCTTTTATTTCTAAAGTTCTCAAAGCTTATCAGTCTGATAGGTTTGAAGAATTAAAAGAAGCTTATGAATCTTTTAAAGATTTGAGAATATATATATATTTAAAAATAATTTAAATATTTTTAGCACTATATGAGGAAGTTTTTTTATTAGTATATGAACTGGTTTTCTTTCTATATATTTTTATTTTTATTTTTATATCTTTAAGATATTTTTTATTTTATTTTATTATCAAAGTATTTACTATGAGCCTAGCAGATATTTATACAGAGAGGGTGTTGAAGATTAGTAATTGTTATATGCATATCTGATACTGTAGTGTGATTGAGATCACCTGATATATAATCAATTTATGGTATTAAATAAACTATATTAGGTCTATATGTGAATATGGGAGACTTATGCCTATATGCTCTTTACACTCCCTTTACAACCTCTATATATTGACCTCTTTGTTCTTTATCTGTTACAGTTTAGTAAGATATTGTAACAAAAACTACCTACAAACTATCTAGAACTGCACTAGAATAGTAGAGCAAAAGAATAAACTACTTCAGAACAGACTATGAGTATGAACACTAGTTAAGAACTATGAACTGAAAATATTTCCTAATATAGCAGTTTTATCATTCTAATAGTTCTTACTAACCAATATACAAGTTTAATTTTTAATACCCTCACTACAATATCTATATATTGTACTTTAAAATTTTATATATCTTTATTAAGTTTATCTATTGTATTTATACAGGTCTGACTAGACTATTGAAATGGACGGATTGGCTAAGTTATCAGAAATGTAAGAGCTGTACAGCAATAAGTTTAGTTATCGAAAATTCACGTCATCATTGTGTTCGCAATTTTTATTGTAATTAAGTAATTTAATCCTATTTTAGTACATTATACTCAATGAAATTATTACTGTAATATAAATAATTATGTGGACAGGAGTAGGTATAAATCTCACAAGCACACGCAATATCGGTTTAAGCAGTCGAAGGGTCTACCATGGGTAGAGTGTATAACATATCAAAAAAGCTTTCGTAGGAGAAGTCGATGCATTTATTACTGCCCTGTTGATGCAATAAATAGGAATGAAAAGCGAACGTTAACAACGTATTTCAGATTGTGTGATTTGTATGTGAATATAGGTATCGATCGTTCCAAGAAAACCTTAATATACCCCAAACCACAACCTCTTATTCACATCCGTTCTTGGCTTTGAAAAAAGTCGCTTACCGTAGGACCCACATGCGGACAGTGCATAGTAGGACGGAAATACGCAAGGTTGACATGAATGCTTCAGCACAAAACACTATCAGAAGAGATGGTATTGCCATTGCCTAGACTCTTTGAGAAAGCCAGCGTTGCATAACATGAGGGAATACTGTTGTACACTTGATTTGCGCCCGTGCATGGAATGGCCTGAAGACAACTGGAAAGAGTGAATAAATTTGGAGAAAGAGGACTTCTAAAGATAAGCACGATTGCATACCTGTGATGAGCAAATAACTCCAGCCAGTACGGCCTGGTCGATGAACGTTGGAATCCCCAAAGAAACTTTTGTAAAGAACTCGCTGATATTAACAACATTAATATCGTATTCGGTGACCTGCCCGAGATCATCGAAGCGCCAGAAACCTTGCACTCGTAGTGGGTAGGTCTGGTTCGTCACAAAGGACAGCATTGTGTAGTCGATTGCCGAGGCGGCGACGTGTCCTGTGCTTGCTGTTAACAAGAAAATTAAAGGACCCAATAAATATGAAACGATGAATTACTTATTCATCGAAATCAAATGAATTAAATATGTATCAGGATGACCTACCAAATGCCTGGATTTTATAGGATTAGATGACTGGAATCAACTTGCCAGCAGTGTCAGACGAGTTTGTGACTCCAAATATACCAAACTGGTACTCCACTGCATCATGATATTATATTGGTTAGCTCTTTCGCTCAGACAAATTTTTCAGATAAAGTGCTTCTGGCTATTTTTCTCACCAGTGTCAGTGGTAGTATCAAAATTGCCTATGGGGTAAATACGACCCGCCATGACGTTACCAAAAGTGCCCAAAGGGGTTTCGCCGCTCTGGATAACTTGGAGATTGTTGGGGTATTGCTGCAAAAATTCACAAAGTGTCAGGAAATACGGCCTTCCCACTACCATACATACTCTTGCTCTTCTGAAACTTTCAATCATCGGTCATCTTGATCTCTTACCGTATTTGCGTAGATCTTGTCTACGGTCGCGTAATGCAGGTCATATGTTGCCTTGGAGGCCGGGTCGGGGGTGTCAATGAAAGGCGAGAACGGGCTTTCATTAAAGAAATCAGTATAGTCGGAGTTGACGCACTTTGATCCCCCAGAGGGACCAACGTTGGCACAGTGCCGGGCAGGATCGATAAAAGCGAGGTTGACGTGTATGGCGCGGCACTATGTGAATTGAAGTTAAATAGAAGAATGGCATTAGAAATTGGGGGTATAAACTAGATGCACGCCTAAAAGACAAAATAAAATAAAGACAAAAGAGTAGTAAAAGAATAGTTGTGATTCCGTACCAGTATGCTATTGGACTCTAAAACATACGGATCACCAAGAGGCTTGGTGAAGAAGAGATCAGAGTAGCAGTCGGGTTGGAACCAGCCTTTGTATACCTGGTTGGTACCAACGCATGCTGCTTTCTGCATGCACATGTAAAAAAATGTTGTTATCATCTTTTTCTTTCTTCCATACCGCGTTGGCATCTCGTTCTCTACCTCAACACCCCTTTCTACATCAACACTTCCTCACCTGTGCACTGCAGATTTGTGTAACGAGTGAGCTTTTGCCGCTGTCGCTGCTGGTTGAAGCGCCGGTGGTGAGATTAAAGAATTCGCCGAGGTTGACAATATTGAGGTCGAACTCGGATACCTGGGACAAGCCAGAGGTGCTGTCCTCGACGAAGTGCCACAGGCCCTGGAGGCGAAGCGGAAGGATCTGGCCGGTGGCGTTATTGTAGGTTTGGAAGTCGATGTGGGTATGCGCGACGCTGCCGGTGTTGACTGAGATTTAAAAAAAAATTGACCAAGTAGGGTTAGTTGTGAAGTAGTGGATGATGCTGAATAATCTACATTTTGTGAAAATACTATACCAAAACCAATAATGCTAAACCCTGTGATGATTGGTATAAAGGAGACAACCGCGTCGTTGGGATTGGCGCTACCAAAGATACCGTACATGTATTGAACTAAAGGACGGAAAAATTTAGATAATTTAATTAATTAATTAATTATATGACAAGTAACTTTTGAGCGCCTCTATTGCCATTATTCTTCCTGCTCAACTCACCAGCCTCTTGCGCGCCGTTAATGTTTGCGACTATGGGGTTCAGTCGTCCTACCACCCCGTCAGCAAATGTCCCGGAAGGTGCAGTCTGAGTTTCGAGCACATTCAAATTAGCCGGGTACACGGATGCCTGGTAAATCGAGTTGATAGAATTCCGATGCCGCTGATATAGCGTTGCTTCGTCAAACGGCTGTGCGGTCACGCAGGCGACGATTAGAACCAATGCGATGCCACGTCGAGATAGCATAATGTCTCTTTGCGTCGTAGGGGTGTAGCTATTGCACTGAAAGCGTATGGTGTTTGTATTTATACCTAAACGCTACAACTTGATCAAACCATAATGCTACTTTTGGGATGATGGTGAAATATTTCATTTAGCAACATCCGCCGTATTACCTCTAACCATCAAGAGCTCACGTGAAATAGTTGAACGCTGCCTTACTCAGAGCTACCTTCCGGCATAAGCAAATTGGTGGGTGAACTCGCCGAGCGACTGACACATCCCCTTCCATGTTGGGTGAGGAGTGGTTTGCTTCAGTGACTGCCTCCCGTAATTCACCTGAAACCACCTGTGATCACCTGCTGCTTCCAGAGGGAACAAGCCATTTTACATAAAGTTAAAGGTTTGGCGTGCTGCCAGCCTAGCTCAGTCAAGTCTCCACATTCGGCTCAAAGACTTAAAGACATCGGTGCATCCTCTTTGTGGCATAGGGCGTAAACAAGTTGATAGGCCATCACCAAACCGAAACGGCGTACATTGCGTACTTCACGTACTCAGAGCATACATTGCCTACCTCAGGTACGCGATATCGTACCTGTGGTACGCGATATCGTACCTGTGGTACGCGGTATCGTACCTGTGGTACGCGGTATCGTACCTGTGGTACGCGGTATCGTACCTGTGGTACGCGATATCGTACCTAGGTACGTGATGTACGCCATTCCCCCCCCTTTCATTCGTTCGGTGATACCGGCTTGCCACTTCGCGAGAATCTTGTTCCTTTTAAACTCCCTCCCCGAATGAGTAATTTGGATCATATTTCTGCCTTCGCACCCGGCCTTTTGTTCATTTTTTTCTCATCCCCTCACTTCTTTTTAGTTGTATGTTCAATTAAAATTATTTGGGTTTTATTAAATTATTTTGGAAACGTCCATACAAGCAAACTGGATGGCAAGTATCCTCTTAATTTGTTAATCGCTCTGATAATCATCTGTCACTTCTCTCTAAAGAAAAAAAAAAAAAAAAAAAAAAAAAAGGCAACGAAAACGATAATGGATATCTTGCCCGAACTGCTGTACGGGACTAAGCCACTAAGCCACTAAGCCACTAAGCTCTGTTGTTACACAAATGTCTAAAAGTTAACTTAGCAGCTTGCGCGTGACTACCTTTTTTTTCTTTTTCCCCGCGGGTCACGCTAGTTTAGTAAATGGTCCATTCTTGAGACAAGGTGGTCTTATAGCACAAGGGTGGTCTTTAGCAATTGCGACGTTTGTGTGTACTCTGCCAACTAATAACCGCAATAATTATCGCGCCCCCCTTCCGATAAATTCGCCGATGAACCCGACTGGCTAAGGATTTTAGTAAATAACTATACATAATACTATAAGAATATTATACCAAGTAGAAATGACGAACAACGACAAAATAAAACTTCTTCCCCGCGCGCGATAAAATTGACGACAGTGCAAAAACCGCTACTCCAACGTGTGCTGGGAATATGGGTGGATGAGTGATGGGTGGGTGGGTAGGTGGATAAATAACGGGTATATGAGAGGAAGGATGGTTGTAATGTAAATTGCTTCACTAATGGATGCAAGGGGGCGAGTGCAAATTTTTGGATATTTCGATAGTTGTTCCAAATTGCACTGATTGAAGAGAGATAAAAGGTATTTCAGGGCATTCTTCAATGCCAAGGTCACTGGAAATAACTGCAGGAATAGTATTAGATATATTGTAAGGATGTATGTTTCCGTACCATCAGATTGATATTATTGCCGGGTTACCAGTTAGGGATCCGGTGTGGTATTATATATATGACAATTTGCACAACGTATATTCCGAATTTTCGCTAGATTTCAGGAGGGGGCGCGATAATTATTGCCTGTTCACTGTGATTTCCACTGGCTATCTCAAAAAAAAAAAAAAAAAAAAAAAAAACGTCACGGAGTTACACAACCAAGTCTTTCTAATGCTATTCGTGGCATATGAATTCACAAAGAGACCTCGAGCCTAACAATTTATTTTAGATGGTTTTTTATATCATATGTGCGGTAACTTTTTTAGTATTCAAACACCAAAAGTCGCATTGGATAAACACATGAAGTTTCTCGTGCAGAGTGGATGACGGTGCAAGGATCGTGGGTGTCAGAAAGGCACTAGAGGTAGGGTAATCCATAGAGTTGAATGAGTGAAATTATTAGTGCTAGCGCAAACCATGTGAGTATATAAATAAATTAGGCACTATATTTGGACTTCACACGTCCATGCACACTCGCGCACTTGCGACAGCCAGTGTTTTCTCTCCATCAGCTATATACATTATCACTGACATTGGTAAACTCAGCCTGCGATAAATTCCTAATTGTGTAATAATCATCCTCTTTTCGTAAATAAATAAAATAAATAAAACGTTGCAGTTATAAAATCATATGTATTCATGCCCGATTATCGAAAGGCGAGCTATTTACAGAAACCTCCAAAGTGGATTGCATGAGCACCGCATGCAAATGGCCTTTGATTTTCGGATATCCACGCACTGTCATTTATACCAGTGGCCTGTCTTTTCATTTTCCTCTATCTTTATCCAAGTAGATCTCCTTAGCCACATGGCACGCGCACAGATTTTGTGATTTAATTAATTAATTACATTTAAATCTCATTCTTACTCAAGCTATCTGGCCCTTGCAGTTTTATTTTTAATGCCCCGCTTAGCGCATACGAGTTTCGGTGACGTGAGCTCCTCTGTCACGACAGCAAGCTGCGATCATTACTCGTGGAAGTAGACGGACAGCGAACCCCAAAGGTAAGAGTCATAAGAACACGAACAAGGGGAAAGTATAGTATACACGTGCCTGTAAGCGCGTCACAACCACCCCCATCTCTCCCTTCCAACGAAAGCATACCTGACTACAAAAAGAATTGTTAGAGACTCTACAGTCCATCTTTCACGCCAGCAGTTACGCCTATGGCGGCGTCCTCCATAAACTCTGCCTTCCCGACCTGAATGTCCATGGTTTCAGCTATTTGAGTCTCCCGCTCTGCGAGCGCCATGCCAGGGCCATCATCGCTCGATGTACCCCCACTCCTTGAGGAGACCATCCTCAACGCTACAATATGCAATACGTGGCAGCTTTCCCCCACTGAATTCACCATCGAGAATGAGGGTCGATGGTGAGCCTTGGTAAACACACTAACTGAACAGGCCAGTCGAGAAGAAGCTTTACAAACTAGTCGTCTGTACGCAAGGGGGATACTTTCTACCGCCTAGGGACTCGGAGAGGAAATAAGACATGTTCGCATCGCCGATCGTAGCCCTTCCTTCGGACTACGAAGGAGGACAGCTAGTTATCCTGCACGATGGTAACAAAAAAGAATTTGATTTTAGTGAACCTGAGAGTCATACGATCAAATTTGCCGGTAAGAATGAGATGAAAAA
>RBNK01000109.1:0-39920 GCA_003990785.1 Endogone sp. FLAS-F59071 | reverse complement strand
AAGTAAGCCAAGCACCACGAATCCAGAATGACTGCATACCCAAACAGATGTACATGAATATCCGAACATGTATCGAATGAGATCAGCATATACAATAACATGATAACATGCAGGAAAAAGAGAAAGAAAAAGTGAGTCTAGGTCTTCAGTTATATATATATTTTTATATTTTATTAACACCCCCCCTCAGAGTCTATTTTATTCAGTTATTTATTCATTGAACAACTAATTTATTTATTTTATTTTCAATTGATTTTACCCTTTTTTTTACATTAAACAATAAGATATTTCTATTTGACATACATTTCATTTATTGTACATTTCATTTATCACCTCAGTAACTTTTTCTCTTATTCAGATCGGACATATTTATTTTTTTTTTTAGCGATCTTCGATAGATACTTATTTCATTTATTTGCATTTAGACATTATTTGATATTATTTTATTATCTCTTTTATTTTATATTCTACATTTATGTGAATTTTCAGAAGTAGTTTATTTAAGGAAACATGATGAGCTACTTCTTTATTTAGTAATATCCTTATCAAGAGTAGTGTGACAAATGTACTAAAAACCAGTCATTCGTTCATTCATATATACCAAGTGAGAATGCTCAGAATTATGGACGTGATATCTCCCTTTACATATCCTTACTACAGCTTCATGCTGTGCTCTTCAGGCTTTACTACGACTGATATTAAGATATTCCAAGACTCTGTGCAAACTGATTTTATTCAGATAGAAATAGAGGGGGTATTTATACAAATTGGAAGACTAAAGAACAACTAATAAAGACTTCGCTATGAAAATACAATCCAATTGTTGCAAAGAATACGTAATGACTCTAGTGGTGACATTTTGCAGAAATAAAAGTCGTCAAGCAGAAATAAAAGTCGTCAAGCAGAAATAAAAGTCGTTAAGTAGAATAAAAAGTCATCAAGCAGAATAAAAAGTCGTCAAGCAGAATAAAAAGTCGTCAAGGACTAAAAATGGAAGGGTACAGAATGTTACGGTAACTCCTAAATCAAGCATAGTACAAAATTCGTGAAAATCAGTTAAGTTGGGGGTCAGTCGTCACATCTGGGGGCTCAACTGGGAATGTTTCGTCCTCAAGACTAAAAGGTAAAAGAGCAATCTCTTCCTCTATAGCTTGACGGATTTGAGCGATTTCAGTAAGGGTCAATTTAGAAATGTCAACGGTTCTTCCATAAAACCTCGAGAGAAGCCATTCGTAGCCCAGGAAAAGTGCATAAGTCTTGTTGACCATATCTTTCATGAATTTGAACAGTACTGTTTCTTGTTTTCTGTTTTTGCGGTGCAAGCTTCGAGCTCGTCCTTGATGGAACCAGATTGTGGCATCAGTTGTATGATTTTGACGACACAACTACTCATGGTATTGCTGGCTGAGTAGAAGGAGCCTTTCGGGGTCTTCCTCTTGGTCGAGGGGCGTCCAGTCGATAGTCTTGGATCCTTTCATCAGTGCTTCCTTCATTGCTTTTTCCACGTCCTTCTTTGGGCTGCGTTTGTTGGGCATGATAGATCTTGACCTTGCTTTGGTGGACCGGAGTAGGGAGGATGGAACCGTTGAGTCTCCTAAGCCAAATCGTACTTTCTTTTATAGCTTGTATATAGTATGGCCCTTCCCACTTTGGTTGTAATTTAGCCGACCATGACGATTCTGCTATGTTTCAGTATACAAGGACTTGATCTCCGATATGCAAGGGGGCTGCATTTGCTTTCTTGTTTTGGTTCATCCGTTGTCTCTCTTGCGCCTTGTCGATGAACACGGATGCCTTCTTTCGGATCAACTGTAATCTGCTGATATCTCGTGTGACATAAGCCCATAAACGATCATCATACGTTCCATTATCCTTTTTGGGATGGTGGAACTCTCGGTTTGGCAATCTCCCATACACAAGTTCGAAGGGGCTGAACTTTGTTGATGCTTGGCGAATGGTTCGAACCGCAAAAAGAGTGCTATCAAGGTAATGATCTCATGTTGCTTCTTGATCGATAATCTTTGCCAAGATATTCTTGACTGTCTGATTGGTGTGCTCAGTTTGGCCATTTCCCTGTGGGTGGTACAACATCGTTCGGATATGCTTGATATGGTAAGTTCGCTCGAGTTCCCTAATTAATTCGTTTAGAAATTCCGTACCTTGGTCGCTGGTTATTTCTTTTGGTACTCCATGTCGGCAGATAATATCGGTGTGTAAGAACTTGGCCACTGTCTGTATATCTGCATCTTCAACTGCTATCGCCTCCGGATATTTTGTGAAGAAATCTACTGCTAAAATGATATATCTTTTTCCTGTTAATGTTACTGGCATGGGTCCCATGACATCTATCCCAATGTGCGAAAATGGCTTAGCCTTGATGATTGCAGAAGCAGCTCAAGGTATATCTTTTGCTCTTGCTCATTTTTGGCATGTGTCGCAATTTTGTACAAAGTTAGTTATGTCATCTTGCATTCTGGGCCACCATGCCGAATTCCTGAGTCGATATGAAGTGTTGTCCTAGCCTACGTGTCCAGATAATGGATGATTATGTGCTAATGATAAAATGTTTGATACGTCCTTCTCCTGAATTACTAGAATAATGCGTCTCTCCTTTTTATAGTATAATAAATTGTCCTGAATTTCATACTGTTTGCCAGTGGTTAATAAAATGTTCTTCATCCAATCTTCCATATCTCCTCTAATTTCCCTCCTTGTCAACCAAATCACCAGATCATAGTATAGTGTTGTGTTCATTGCTGCGCCCCGCCTTGGGCATCCAATAATGGCATTCTGCTGAGTGCATCGGCATTTTGATTTGTTTTTCCTTTTCTGAATTTCACCATAAAATCATATTCTTGAAGCATCATGATCCACTGTGCATATATCCCACTTGGATCGGGTCTGTTGAACAACCATTTAAGCGCCGAATGGTCCGTGATAACTTCGAAGTGTCATCCGATGAAGTAATATCTGAACCACTTGACTGCCCATACGACTGCGAGACACTCCAATTTGGTTGATTCGTAATTTTTCTCGGCACCGCGTGTTCCTCTGCTTGTGTAACAAATTACTCGTTCTAAGCCTTTGGTGTCATCTTGCAAAAGTATTGCTCCTACTCCTATTGCACTTGCGTCGGTATAAAGTTTAAAAAGCTTCGTCCAATTTGATTTTGCTAGTACAGGTGCAGTTGCCAGAGCCTTCTTTAATGCATTAAGTGCTTCTTGTTCGAGTTCGCTTTGTTCTTCATCGATTTCTACCCAATTGTAGCTTTTTGTGAGGGTTGCATACAGCGGTTTGGCTAAGCTTGCGAAATTGCGTATGTATCATCGGTAGTACGAGGCTAGTCCCAGAAAGGCGCGCATCTCTATTCGGTTGGTAGGTTTCTTGAACTTGGTAATAGCTTCCACTTTGGCTGGATCGGTTCGGATTCCTTCTTTGTCGATAATGTGCCTGAGCATTATAACTTTTTCCGCAGCGAATATACACTTCTTTGGTTTCAAATAAAGGCCTTCAGTTCTCATTCGGTTGAACACTTCGCGTAATGCCTTGATGTGATCCGGAAATATTACTGTGAATATTGTAATGTTGTCAATATACACCAATAATGTTTTTCTAATGAGATCTCCGAATATTTTGGTCATCATTTTCTAGAAGCTTGCTGGGGCGTTCTTGAGTCCGAATGGCATTCGTAGATATTTCCAATAGCCTTGCAGTGTTACGAAGGAAGCGATCTCTTGTGATTCTTCATCAAGTCCCATTTGATAATATCCACTGGTCATATTGAGGGTTATGTAAAGGCTTGCTCAAACTGGTATTTTTGAGAAGGTGTCATCAATTCTTAGTATCGGGAAGGCATCTCCTTTAGTAATGTCATTCAGCTTCCTAAAGTCGGTACACATTCTTGGAGCAAAGGTTCCCGCTTCTAATTCTTTTTTGAGTGTGATAACGTTTGGAAATCCCCATGGGCTATCTGTTTCGGCTGCCATTCCTCCTTTGACCATATCATCAATTTCTTTTTGTTGCCATTCGATATATGCCAGTGGTGTTCGGTATAGTGCACATTTGATCGGAGGGTGCCCTTGGACGTTAATGTGGTGGAAATGCTTTGGCGGTTTCAGATTGATTTCTTCAAAAGTTGTCGTGAATATGTCAGAGTACTCATTGATAAGTTCTTGCAATTCTTTCTTTTCTCCTTCATTGAGCTGTTCTCCGAAAGTATACACCTTCTTATTCGCCGTTTTAGGTGTGTGCTTAAGTTCTGTTACGATTTTTGTGATATTTATTCTGATAGATCCGAACCCCTTGTCTCCTCTAGTTGTTTCTTTGAGGTTGGTTACTTCTACGACCTTGCCTGTCCAAATGGGTATAATTATTAACTGTGCAATTCGATCTTCTCTGTAGAGTTTGGCTATGTTGAATCGATGTCGATTGACAACTACAATCTTGATTTCACCCATATAATCTGCGTCGATGACTCCTGCATCAATCGTGATTCCAGCAACTGCCAGGGAACTCCTTGGTTTGATTTAACCGTAATGTCCTTGAGGTATTTTCACGGCAATTCCTGTCCCAACTATGCACGATTCTCCTGGTTGCAATTCAATGTCCTTGACAGTAGATAGATCAAATCCTGCAGCCTGTTCACTTTTTCGTTCCAAGGGTTTGGCCTTCTGGTTAGTCTGTACGATTTGCATCATGAAGAATTCTTTTTGTTCGTCCTCATCATCGCTTTCTATCATTTGCAGGCGGACTTCTCTTTCTAAGTCGACAGGTATTTCATAACGTCGTCCTTTCCAGGTAATTCGCATTTTGCATACACCGAGGTCGATTACTGCCCGTACTTTCTTTAACCAGTTATTTCTGATGACAAAGTTATAGGACGTAGTGTCAACTACCATTGCTGATACTGGAATAATAAGTTTACCAAAGCGGATTGGTAATTCATGCACCTTGCTGAGTGGTGTTGTAACATGTCCGTCTGCTACTATGATTGTCATGGTTGTGGCCTCTTCGATCTGCCATCCAAGTCAGTCGAGCATCGTTTTGCTGATAATGCATTCTCCAGCACCTGTATCGATGATGCATGGTATCGTAATTTCTTCAATCTGACATTGTGAATATGCTGATGAGTTTTGTGGTTCATCGTCCTCCGATTGTTGCATTGCATTGATTTCTACTACTTTGTACCCAGGTTGTGCATCACTTATCCCTTTTTGGATTTGCTGTCGGAAGGTAGGAAATTCAGCAAGTTATCCTATCTTGATCGGGATAGTCATGTCCTCCATTTCTTTCTATACATCTAGGCCATATTTCTTGGATTTTCATAACTTGCATTCCTTGTTTCCTTCACTTGCAGGTGCCTCAGACATTGGTGTATCTTCTTGAATGATTCGGTTTACTTCTTCTTCGAAAAGTTCGTCTTGTTCATCACCGTCGAATTCACGCTCTTATGCTCGTTGTACTACTCATGGAGTTTTCGTCATATAGGGAGATCCTGCCTTTTTGGGGCGTCCGGGTTTCCGTTTTTCTTGTGTAGCCGGGAATGCTTCCACCTGGCTATACTCATCTTCGCTATCAAAATCTTCTTCTTCAAAGGTAATGATATTTATCTGGGTTCGTCCTTAGGTTCTTGATTGGGCAATTCTGCTTGTTTCCGTCATGTATCTTGAAGCGTAGTGCCCTTTTTCTCTACATCTCTTGCATACTCGTGTGTCAGGTTGAGTGCAGTTCCTTGATGTATGCCCATCTTGGTTGCACCTGAAGCACCTTAGATTACCAATCGGATATGCATTTGATCCTGTTGCAGAGGTTGGGTTTGCCATAAATCATTGGACCGGGCGCTGTGCATCGATCTGCTTTTTAAGGTCCGATATATGCACAGTCATCTTGCTCATTTGTTCAATGAGATCGTCTATAGCTGGATCCTTTCGTGAGGCTGCTCCCCAGTTGACTGTTGCTGGTGTGATGGTGGGTACAACTGCTGATACGGTACAGGTTTCTTGAAGGTTGTTTGGTAGGATCTGCTGTATTATGTCTTGACCTGGGTTTCGTGTGGCCCAATATCTCTGCGCATAATCTACTTTTTGTACGTGATTTAGTTCGACCAGGCTGGAGCGTACTTGGAGGGCGATTTCTCGATGAAGTCCGTTCATAAAGGATTGCTCTATGATGAGGTCCTGGTTGGCTGCCAGATATCCCGCGAGGTCTACTGCATGTCATATCTTCATGTGGAAGGTGAGAGGGCTTTCGTTCATCCCTTGGTACATTGATGCAAGTTGATCCTTCATACTTTGCTATATGTCAGCGGTATAGTAGGTTTCTCTTAACCATATGATGGTATTGGTAAAGATTACTAAGGCATCAGCTTCTGCGTTTGCTCCTCCTGCTCCTTTATTAAATTCTCCGTTTGCTGCCATAGCGGCTATTGCAGCATCATATGCGATTTTAGCGGGTCCTTATAAAACTGCTTCTAGGACGTTTACTTTTGCGACGTTGTTGAACTGTCGGATTGTATTGTAAATTTATAAGTCTTCGATGAACTTGATTACTGATTTGGCTGGTACGTAACTGGTGAAGGTCGGTGGTCTTTCTGTCATTTCATATGTGTTATTTTCTGGTTCGTCATTTGTTTCGTCGTTGGATGATTCGTAAAATAATGCTTGAAGGTCGTCACCAAAATCGATAGCTGATTCGTCATCTGATGATAACCTATCATGTACTGTAAGGGAGGCAATGGATTCTCTTGTTTCGCTGTAATTGCCGTCCGAAGGATCAGGTGTAATGAATTCTTCTTCCTCGGAGCCGGAACTATTTGGTGATCTTCTTCATATAAAAAGCGGGGGTGTCCTTCGGTGATCCGTTTTGAACGATGCTGTCTTCTGCTATGGGTGCGCTGTCGTTACTTGAAGGGGTAGTTCGGTCCTGCTTGAATGAGGATGTGAGAGTCGGTCTTTTGATAACTCTCCTGCTAGTCGGCACCAAGATGTGACAAATGTACTAAAAACCGGTCGTTCGTTCGTTCGTATGTACCAAGTGAGAATGCTCAGAATTATGGACGCGATATCTCCCTTTGCATATCCTTACTACAGCTTCGTGCTGTACTCTTCAGGCTTTACTATGACTGATATTGAGATATTTCAAGACTCTGTGTAAACTAATTTTATTCAGATAGAAATAGAGGGGGTATTTATACAAATTGGAAGACTAAAGAACAACTAATAAAGACTTCGCTATGAAAATATAATCCAATTGTTGCAAAGAATACATAATGACTCTAGTGGTGACATTTTGCAGAAATAAAAGTCGTTAAGCAGAAATAAAAGTCATCAAGCAGAAATAAAAGTCATCAAGCAGAATAAAAAGTCGTCAAGCAGAATAAAAAGTCATCAAGCAGAATAAAAAGTTGTCAAGGACTAAAAATGGAAGGGTACAGAATGTTACGGTAACTCCTAAATCAAGCATAGTACAAAATTCGTGAAAATTAGTTAAGTTGGGGGTCAGTCATCACAGTAGTATTTTCTTATTTTTATATTTTTGGATGACTTGGATTCAATTGGAGATCTGTGCTCACCACTTCACCACTGCATGGATTACATATATAATTTCAGAGACTCGCATTCAGAGGAGCTTATTTTATTAGCTTCTCTTATATATTGCCAATTCACTTTGCATAAGCTTATTTTATTCCCTTAGTCTCAAGGATGAGACATTCCCAGTTGAGCCCCCAGATATGATGGCTGACCTCCAAATTGCCTGATTTTTACAAATTTTATACTATGCTTAACTTAGAAGTTACCATAACATTCTGTCCCCTTCTATTTTTAGTCATTAATGACTTTTATTTCTGCTTGACAACTTTTATTTCTACTTGATGACTTTTATTTCTGCAAAATGCCACCACCAGAGTCATTATGTATTCTTCGCAATAATTAGATTATATTTATTAGTTATTCTTTAGCCTTTCAAATTTGTATAAATACCTCCTCTATTTCTATCTAAATAAATCAGTTTGTACAGAGTCTTGGAATATCTCAATATCAGTTGTAGTAAAGCTTAAAGAGCATAGCACGAAGCTGTAGTAAGGATATACAAAGGGAGATATTGCATCTGACACTCTGAGCATTCTCAATAAATGAATGAATGACTGGTCATTAGTACATTTGTCACAATATATTAAAAAGTTATTAAATAGCTTAAAATTTACTTTTTCATTAATATCAGTTTCAAGTATTTAAGTGAAGATATTATATAATTTTTAGAAATACTATATAGATATATAGCTATATAGATTACTACTTTAAAAATGATTGGTTAAATGAATATAAAGTAAAGTAATATAATAGTTATAAGTAACTTCTATACATGTAGTACTCTAGAACACTTTAGAACAGTATTGCAAAAGTACAAACTACTACAGAACAGGCTAGAACAGATAAAGAACAGCCTACAAGCATAGAAGCTAGTTATAAACTATAAACTGAAAATATTTTCCTAATAATAGGATTATTTTCTTACAAACTTATACAAATATAAAATATTTGATACAAAAAGGAAAGAAGGATAAAGTGCATAAGATAAGTAACATTATCTGCATTTGCAATATCCTAAACTCGCCTGTGGATTAGAAATCTGTGGCTTGTCTTTACAAGCTTTAAACACCCAGACCCACGAATGACACCGTCGAGAAAATTCTGTGTTATCAACAGCTTAGTAAAATCCAAAGTCTCCAGTTTAGGCCACCCCCAGCCATCCTCCCACTGAGATATCAACTGAGCCCGATACTCTCTACCATCAAAAGCCGAATTATTGAGTTCAAGACTCTGAAGGAGAGGCTGTGTAGTTGCAAGCACTGCTATGAAGTTGTCATCAATAAATTCACTCCAAATACAGAGTGTAACGAGTTGACGTTGTCTGAACAGTTCTATCAATGATTGGTTGCTTGGGCCATCATTCCATACATGTGATTCTTCAGCGAAGAATAACTTGAACTCTTGTAATTGGCGGCAATAGGTAGTAAGGGATTCCACGAGTTTACTCTGGGCGGGCGTTATGATCGGAGGTGCATCATCGCTAGCGTCTTCATCAAGGTAGAACAGTTGAGATAGGACAAAACTTTTCAATGCAGGCCAATACTGTACTAACAATGCAACATCGACTGGCTGTTCAATGTAAAGGAACGCAGCTTCACATAGATTACGGCACATCGAAGCTAACCCCTGGTCAATCTGCTGGTAAAAATATAGAATCTCCAGACGCTTCAGTCCCACGGAAAAGGCCTTGATGAGTTCTGCACACACGTGGCTAGGTACACAATCGAGTTCGAGTTTCAATTGGAGCGGTGGTGTGCGGCAACTTGGAGCAATCTCGGTGAGGAGCTGCTGTATCATCTCATCGGGGTACTTGGTAGTGTAAGGGGTTCCGATCGCCAACTTCTGCAAGTTTGGCAAAGTCGATAAGATTGTCTGAAGCGCCGTTATGGTGTCAGGCGGCAAGTTGAACACCCCAACTCTGGTGGAAGAGTTATATTCGCAAACTTCGATAATGTCGTGTAGACTAACTGTATATTCGATAAAGATGGATTTGTGGTTGAGTCCGACTCTCTCTGATTCTGTGAGAAGTTCCGCGAATCGCCGAGCGTCACTAGACTGCACTTGGCATTTTGTTACGAAAGGGAGGGCGATTTCATTCCAGCTACGACTGACCAAACAGCATGACAGGAAATCCAGTTGGTCAATCATCACGGGGAGGTCATCCTCAGAGTCGAGGTCATCCTCGGGGTCGAGGTCATCCTCGGGGTCGACGTCATCCTCGGAGTCGACGTCTACCACGGGGTCGTGTAACATGATTTCCATGATATTGTATATAACATCGGGAGGCAGTGTCGGAAAAGCTAGTAAAACGATAACAGGAGGTGAGCATTACCTTTAGATACGGGATACAACACACTTATAATGAACGTAGAGCATTCAGTTCAGGCACCTTTCGTATCCATGGTGGTTAACAAAAAGGGGAGCGTGTTTCTCAAAACAAAGGAAGCCGTAATATCACATGATGTGACCTCTAATGTTGACGTCACGCGCTGGCGTTTTTCAAAACATCCCTTATCGCTCATTCGACTTTGGAAAATTATACACTTCGCCACTATCGGCATTTGTTTTTTTTTTATTTATTTATTTATTTGGTTTATTATGAATCAACGAACTGTTGAAAAAACCACAGCTGCGATGACATAATAATTTTAGTCTCGATATTCTTGCGCCTCTTCTACAACCTGACACGGACAATCGGCCCAAATAAAAAAAATGAAGTCTGCAACATTGTCCGAGTTCTTTGTGTTTTGCTGTGCACGTTGTAAATAGCCCAGACTTGTGATATTGTAATCTTAATAATTGTAATTATTTAAAAAAAAGTATTTATTTCTGATAATTAGTTATCACTAAAAGTCTCGCGTAACTTTACATCGTCATGTAACTGCAACTAAACGCCTTAATAATGGATCTCGTGCGCAGCACAACACTCACAAAAAAAAAAAAAAAAAAAAAAAAAAAAAAAGACTTCCACGCCCGACATATTGGCTTCCCAACAGAGAAATAATGCCGCATACAACAAAATATTCCTCATCACAACTAGTTTAAATTACTTAATATTAGAACAATTGACCTTTTATCTTGTCTAAGCCCTTGTGGATTTATAAATCCATCCAGAATCTAGTTTGACTACGGATTATTGAACTGCTATAGACAACCGATATGTGATTCTGCTAACTAGTAAACCGTAATAACTATTTACAGATTTAAAAAAAAAAAAAAAATCCGGCTTCTGACCGCGACCGCAAGCGGCAACCGTGAGCATCCACGGTCGTCGACAGCCGATTAGGTGCGTGTCAAGCCGAGGAAGGTACTCGGAAATACTTTAATGTTTCCAATCTGTCTTAGAATTAATATATTATTTATTTCCTAGTAAATGCCAATATTATTAAATTATTATAAAGCGTAAACTATTTCAGTATGGTTATTCAAATTAATTTTACAATATTAGTATATTAATTAATTATACCTAGTATATATATGACGGTTGACCTGAACTTCGAAGATTTGCCCCTCCATTCTGAATATTTTAACTCTACGCCGTTTTTACCTCCACTGCCGGGACGATCCTCTGTTAGTGGCGCAATCCTGCCATTGACGGCATGGCCCTACCACCAGTGGCATGATGCTACTCGCAATGATCAAATCATATTCGTAGCGAGCCACTTGTATTCTTTCAATATTTTTAGTATAAATACCCTCTCAATTTTATCAATAAACTACAGTTCTTTCAGAGTCTTTAAAATATCTCAACATTAGTCATAGTAAAGCCTGAAAAAGTGTAGCATGTAGCTGCCAGTAGGATACACAAACGGAAATAGTGGTTTCATCATTCTGATAGTTCTCAACCAACGCACAAGTCTAGTTTTTGGTACCTTCGCCACACTAGGTGTGAATTCTTTTACACATGGCAGAATCATGCAGCTGAAAAACATTATAAGCTTTTTCAAAATCCACTCTATTTACTCGACTTAAGGCTTGCGGCTTGCGGCTTGTGCGGCGCGGCTTGTGCTTGTGCAACTTGTGCAGCCTATGCTTTTTTAAGCAAGTTTATGAATTCATAAGAAAACGAAATATATATAGAGCTTCCGAATCTGGTATATACGTGTTTCAATTTTTAATACATAGGGGGGATAGTCTTAGCATTGTTCTTCAATGCAAACGTTTTTTCCTGGCACTTGTCCAAATTGAGTTAACATTTTACAATGTTGGTAAGCTCTGCGATTTTGGTGAGTGTCTATGAATAAAGGGCGTATTCGATAGGTATGGCTCATATGAGCTTTGTCTGTCCCATGTGATATTGATGAACAAAAATCACGTTAGCGTTTTCGGAACGCCAGCCCCCGATTTTTTCAGTACGCATTGGGAGCTGGATACATGATAGCGACAAAGGCGAGCTGTAAATAAGATACACGTCCCTCTACATCCTGCATATACTGCATCGCCTTTGGTAAAATCGGTGTTACTGAACCTGCTGCAAATAGAAATTATGCTTTGCGCTATAAAGACCAAGTGCAAAGTTGTGTTGTATCAAATATACAGAAACGGCATATACATTGTTCCCTATGTCCTTTTAGGTACGCTCTGGGTATGTACGACAGTATACGACAGTATGTGACGTGGGTTTTGTGGTGGAGCAGCCCCGATCCATATTTTTTTCACACAAAACTTTCACATTAATCTGCAGTCTTTGTAATTGGGTCAGGAGAGATTCGGGGCAACTGCTGTATGCCTATAAAAGCTGATTTATTCCACAACAAAATTCTTCTGAATCGTTTGATATCCGCATTCTGCGCATTCTGTCAAACTTTTTCGAAAGAAACGAGTCATTTTCTTTTCGGAACCAATTTTTCGGGATGTAATAATAAGAAATTACGCAATCAGGCAATTGTGCAACAAATAATCCCCGTTCTGTAAATTCGCAATTTCAGAGCATGTCCAAATGTATTAAAATGCTCTAAAGCCGTTTTTCAACTTATCCTCTGCTGTCTCCCACGTTCCAGTTTCTCTCAAGATTTGAGCATCCATCCCCTTTGCTTTTTCAAAATGAAGTCCACTGCCATCGCCTTTGTTATCGCTGCCGCCCTCATCGGCCAAAGCCAAGCTGCCCCCAAATTCGCCGCCGGTTGCAAGCGTTTCCACACCGGTAAGTTTCGATTCACTTTCTCTAAAGTTCCATATACTCCACTCCCTATTATCCCATCAACTAATTCTTCATCTCGGCTTCCCTCCTATCCAGTCTCTCCTACTGACGATTGCTCGTCCGTAGCCGCAGAATATGGTATCACTGAGGCACAGCTCTTCTCTTGGAACGGCGGCCTCCATACTGACTGCGACAACCTTGACGATGGTAGCCTAGTCTGCGTTTCTATCACGGGCACCTCCACCGTTACTGATCCGGAGAGCTCCGCTGCCTCCGTCACCTCTGCCGCGGTTTCCTCTGCCGCGGCTTCCTCCGCCGCTAGTGGCTCCAGCTCCGCAGCTGTTCCCACCACGACTGCTGCCTCCTCGACCGGTATCTCCTCTGTTCCCGCTTCAAGCGTTGCCAGCGCCTCGTCCGTGGCCTCCTCTGGCTCCGCTACCGCCCTCGTAGCTACTGTATCCTCCGCTAGCGCTGGTGCCTCGTCCGTTGCGTCATCGCCTTCACCCTCGACCACGCCGTCCGCTGGTGTTCGCGAGTCGGTCTCTATGGCTCTCCTCTTTGCGTCGATGATCTTCGCCGGGGTGTTGATCCTGTAATTGCCCTTGCTCTAATGGAAAGTGGCCTAATTTACCTGTAAATTTTATTGTTCGAGCAAAGTAGAATTACACTTTTGCGTGGCTTAAAACTTCATTATAATTCAAAATAAAATCTATAGAAGCATTATATGATAGTTTTTGAGGCCAAGGTTTATGAAATACTTTAAAGTACCGTTGTTGGATCTCGTCAATCAGCTATAAATATTATATTTATAAAAGATTCAAAGGGCAAGCATTCCATTTGAGGCCCCTACACCACAAAATTGGAACCTAGTATCTCATCATATCTGGGTACTGGGTATAGAAAAAATACAGAGAATATCCTATTATATTTGAATATTATTTTTTAGGCACAATTTTAGAAATATCTTTTTACAATTAAATTACTAAATATTTAATATCACATAAAATATTTTCTGTCATATTCAAAGAAAGTAATAAATAAATATTAAAGGTACTCTCATTTAAAATTTCTCAAGCACATTAGACAGTCATATGACCGGGTTTCAGTTTCGTAATGTTCTTTTATCGCGAACATCTAAAAACACCAGCTTGACCTATGCCCTTCTGTAGATTTGTTAAAAAAAAAAAAAAAATCCCGCAAAGGATCACAACCCTGGATCAGGATCGGCTTTAAGAATGGCTTTCAATCCCAGTTATAGTTTAAATGTGTTTGGAATATGAATTCAATCAAATCGAGTTCTGATGTCATTCCTGTGGCTCAGCTCCATACAAAAGCGTGGCACAGAGAGGATTCCAAATCGGGTAACCATGAAAATCTAACTGATCCTTGATCCTTTAAAAAAGCCAGTTCCTTTAATCATCCAACCTTCTATGACCTACACGTACTGTCCAAACGACGGCCGCAAGTTCCTCGACGACGAGACAACCTGCCCCGTATGCGGTTTGGAGCGCAAGAAGAACTGGGTATTGGTCACTTATAATGTTCTCTGAATATTTGTCTGCTTTTGAGGAAACTAACAGGCGCGTTACCTTTTTTTTTTTTTTTCTTTTTGTTTGCGCAGCTTCCGCCGCTGGAACAACCAGAATTCCCAACCAAACCCACTTGGCGCAAACTCATGTATGTGAAACAGGACTATCCGGATAACTATGTGGACAGTACGTTCCTTGACGAACTGCAAAAAAATGGTACGGCTCCTTTCGTATCGTATCTCTCTTTTCATCGGAAGCGTTATTTTCCACCAATCTCCGCCCATGTCCTTCCACCTCCACAGTAAATGTCCGCACGTACGACTACTGGACGGTCGTATACGAGTCTGGCGTCATTTCCCAGCACATTAGCACCATCGCCATCTTCATTGCTGTCTTCATCTACTTATACACGGGCGTGCTGCCGGCGCGCTCCCTCATCTGGATCGGCTCGGTTCTGACCTCGGCGGCGTACATATTTTGGGATTGGTCCATTATACAGACGGAGCCGAGCTACCGTTACAAACGTGCGTTGGATTGATTTTGATGCCATACCATACTTTGATTACTTTCCATGCGAAACACCATCTCGGGCATTGGTGCTGACATCTTCTTGCCTTCGCTTCGCTTTTAATCAGGCAAGAAGATCGCCAAAGGTGCTCTCCTCTTCTACCTGACCCTCCTGGGCCTCTCTCCTATCCTCAAGACCCTGACCAAGGATACATCGAGCGACACCATCTGGGCCCTGACCGTGTGCTTATTCCTTGCCAACATGCTCTTCCATGATTATGGGTCTAACAACCGCACTAACATCAAGTGAGCGAGTTTCTGCCTTGTAATATGGGGTTTAAGCCTCAGTTTATCCGTATACTAAGTGGGGGCGCTAATAGCTCGTCCATTTTCTGATTCCAACCAGGTTCCCCGGCTCCCTGTCCACCAACGCCGCCATCTTTGCCTCGGTCCTGCTGGCCTCACGTCTTGACACCAATTCACACGTCTTCGGCCTTATGTCTTTCGCCGTTGAGTGGTTCGCCCTATTCCCCATTTTCAGACGATATCTCAAGGTACGTTCGGTGAACCGGGTATATTGAATCGGGACGCGTGCGCCATTGTCAGTCGAATCGGGCTGTTTCTTTGATTTGTCCTGGCTCACCCTCTCTGACCTTCCACCTACATCCTAGAGCCTAACATTTAAGGGCAATGTGACCCTGACGATTCTTCTCTTTCTCCTGGCCACTGCTCTCTTCATCCCGATCTCTAAGGCTGTCACGATTCTCAATATCCTCGGCTCGGCCTTCATCACTTTCTGCTGCCCGTACTGGCTTATCTGGATCCAGAGGTACAAGAAGTAAGTTCAAACAAAGGAAAGGAATGTGTGTTAAAAAAAAACTAATATTGTGTGTGTACTGATCAGCATTTTATTTGCATGGTCACCTCGTGATACTATCTCTCAGTGAGATCCATGGCCCCTGGGACGAGGCACTGCCCAAGCTCCAGGACATGCGTAGCCTGGTGGACGAGTAAGCGTGGTAGGGATCTCGCGCGCGAAAACGTGACGTGCACGGAGCTGGCTACAATCCTTGCTCGTGCGCGAACGCTTGATCACGGAAAGTTCAGAGTGACTATGGGTGTTGTTGCTTCTGCTTGCGGAAGGTTCCGAACACGCACTCACCCTTTGATTCTTTGCCTTGGTGCTCTTTGCACCAGGAGAAAAAAAAAAATGAACAGGCCAAATTTCTCAAACACACAAAGAAACTATAAAATGCAAGGTTAACGGTCACGTGCGGTTTAGTTTAGGTTTAAAATCATAATTTCATCTGGTTCACCGCAATATCCACTCTATTTATTTTGTTTTTTCAATCCGTATGTTACTCCAACAATAAATCCTGTTGGTAATTCATTCACCACGTACACGGTACAGTTCTTTGTCCTACGAGTAAATCCAACAACTTATTTAATAAGTTTGCATACCACTTCACACTTAATAAAACAAACAAAAAAAAAAAAAAAAAAAAAAAAAAAAAAAAAAAAAAAAAAAAAAAAAAAAAAAAAAAAAAAACGAAAATGCAAGAATAACTCAGTTATTACTTTTAATGTTGATTCTTGTCCATTCACCAAAGCTACTGCAATATGTTTAAGTTTATTATAAAATCTATCAACATTTACAGTGAACAGTACATCATTTACGAAATAAAAAATCGATAATAAATCATCAAAGAATTGTGCAGCAACGCTTTTTTCCCGCTACTCATAAAGCTGAGCCAGATTCTCACCTGTCCGGGTGCTCTGTTCCCAACGCCCTTTCGCGGATTGCCAGCACCCCGTTTGTCCTGGAAAATTCCACGAGTTCCGAGATGCCAGAATGTCTCGCGTATTCAAGAAGGCAAGGCAAGAAGGTACCAAATTACTTAGTCTAGCAACGAGCTGAGGTCGCCGAATAATTTGATAAAATGATTTATATGTGTCCATAATGTTCGAAGTGCGAGAAGCATATATGGCAGACACTTCGTACTTTGTACCCTTATTAAGTGCGTTGGCGAGATTGTAAGCTCAGTGTAGTCTCTGCCCGCCATCCATCGCGTCGTAAATGACCTTTTAGACGAGGCGATGGATCGTCAGCAGATCTCTCGCTGGGTCCGTTGTCATCGTCGCCTTCTATTTCGAATTACGAACGAAAACTCAACAAGAATGGTGATGGCTTCTCCAATGACATCTGATAACTCTTTACTGTCCTGTTCGTTTGGCGGTTGCTCATTTGGTGGGATGGCAGGAAAAGGTAAAAGAAGCTCGAATACAGAGCACTGTCGTTTGAATAGGCGTGCTGGGATGTTTTCTGGATAGAGGAAGGCGCATGCTTCGAGAATCTTCGAGAATCTTCACCGTTGTAGGGCTCAAAGCTCGAATTCGTTCGAAAGAGAGTTGCCTAACAGTTGCAACAGTATATTCATATTCGTCCGAGTTATTTTTGTCGCTGTATTCAAGTAATTCGGCATGCTTCTTTTGTTCTTTGAATTTGCTCAGATAGACTTTAAAAAGAGTTTCCAATGCTTTTAATGAAAGCACGGGCAAGATTAATTGCCAGTGGCATGCAATCGAGCTCAGTTACAATCTCCTTGACGTGATTGAATTTTTGACTTTTCTGGTCGATCCATATAATAAACGTAAGGCTTCTTCCTCTTGCATCTTGCCAACATGAATCATCGTGGCTCTGGTCGGAGGAATGGATTGGCGAGTAGTGAGGATATCTATCGTTTGGGTGTAGTGGTTCTGTTTTCCGCAGTAGCTCCTCGGCGTTACAGGAGAAGAAACCTTTACCGAAAATTAGAAGAGTGTTTGGCTCGGAAAACATCAGCGACCAGAAGTCGATTCATTTTGCCGAGAATGGGACATAGGTCTCTGCTTCCTTTTCTGTCCTCGATTTCTTTTTTGTGTTCTTTTTCGCAAACGCTCGCTTGCTCTTTTTTGCAATTCTTGTGTTTTTCCTTGCATTTTTCGCAATGAGTTTTGTAGCATTCAAGGTTGCGGCATTCGTAACTGTACGTCCGTCCAAGAAGGTTAGAAGGACTCAAAAGTCGTTCTTTTAGGGAGCCTATTGTTGATATAGTGTCATCAAACAAATATTTGTCCACAGGAACCTATTATTAGTTAACCGAAAAAACCGTACCGCACGCGATTTAGGGCGTGCTCCTATCATTTTTATTATTTTATTCTATCAAAAGTTAGAGTGATCTCGATCACTGTAAAAAATGATAGACGGAAATGGGAGACCAATTTTAATAAACTCGATCAGACCCCGCGGCGAACGGGTACTGGATTACCAAAAAAAAAAAAAAAAAAAAAAAAAAAAAAAAAAAAAAAAAAAAAAAAAAAAAAAAAAAAAAAAAAAAAAAAAAAAAACTCTGAGATAAATAATTTTTTTTTAAAGGTAAATCGAAGGGAACAGCCCAGAGACCCGAAGAACTATATAGCCTCAGAAGATAGTATCTTCCCACAATAAATGGTCACGTTCTCCAAATTCTCTATCCCACAAGCCCACTCCCACCTCCGTCTCATACAGCCGGCCAACCAATCAGAAGGTCCAATTTTCTAGTTATTATTTCGCACATATTATCTTGATCGCGTCTCCGCTTCGCGCAGTTCCGAGTACGCAGTCATAAACATTTGTGCCAGACCGACATGCTTCCTCGCAGACCCTTCTTTCCGTTGGCCTTTCTTTGTAGTTTGGCGGTATTTGGGATCTGGGGTTTGATGAGGAAGGACATACCGTTAGATTGTAGTTTGAATCAGATAATTTAAAGAGATTACGTATCTTTGCGACGCGGAACACGGTTTCGAAGAGATATTCCTGCGTCGCCTTTCTGAAACGCAGTCGGGTGGTGGACTCGAGATCGGCGAAAAATGCATGCTGAAGATATTATCCCCGACGGTGGCTTGGATCTCGACAGAGTGTAAACTATGGCTTGGATTAATTGACGTCAGAGGATCGGTTCTCAGCGGACAGGGAAAAAAAAGGGGAATTCACAAACAACAGACTTTTGCTTCGGGAAATATGACGTAACAGGTTTTGAGATGTCATTAAATGAGAATTGGTGCATTATGGATTTTAAAAGAGCTGTTCTTTGTCAGAATTTGAGGGAAAAAATAAAATAAAATCAGCAGATTTTGACAAGTTAAGCAGCCAAGTCCATAAGAGGTTATAAAAAAAGAGATATGTTTAGGGAAAAAGACAGAGTAATGGCTTTATTATAAGCAAAGATGCACGTCTTTTTTCTTTTTTTCACAGTCGAATTTTGATGACGCCACCTCTTTGAAATTATTGCGTCCCAAAAATCGGCCACTTTCGCACTTTCGCAACCTCGAAACCATCCGAGAATGGCAGACCCCAGAGTCCAACTCATTCAAGTGCTGCAAGAAGCCGCCTCCCAACACCCTGAACGCCTCAAGGTTGCCGAGCAGCAGCTGAAGCGATGGGAGATTGAACGCGAGTTTTATGCCACTCTCCAGGTACATTTGCTTGTCTAAGGAGACGCGTCGTGAGTGTAGCCTGGTCTGCATTCCGACGTGACGATTGGGAAATCTTTTACTCGAGTACCTATTGATGGATTTGCCTTGCCATCTGTTTCAAGGACATTTTCTACGATCGCTCTCTCGACCATGGCATCCGCTGGATCAGCGGCATCTATCTCAAGAATAGCATTGAAAAGTACTGGCGCAGGACCGCGAGAAAGTGAGTTCAGTGCCGCAGAATAGTTGGTCTGATTTTATATCATTGGCAGTTGCTCGAATGGCTGAACACGATATTCTTTCGTTTAATTTGGGTGGGTAGTGCGATCTCGCCCGAGGAGAAGGCGCTGATCCGCCGCCGCCTGCTCACTACGTTCGACGAGGAAAGAAAGGAGGTGAACATTCTACATACAGCGTGGGAGATATTCCATTGGAAGCATGGCTGAAACCTTCAACCGCCGTGTTTAATTCTTCTCCTTTACCCACTTCACTGTAGCTTGCCGTGACGAATGCCGTCCTCACGTCCAAGATTGCCCGCCTCGACTTTCCACAAGACTGGTAAGCCATCACAAAACCACATAATATTAGCTCAAATGGCGTTGAACAATGCTAGTCACTATTCGTGGATTTGCCCATCTCTTCTTGATTATGCTCCTCAATTTCACCTCTAATGTCATTACTGATTCGGCAGGCCTGATCTCCTTCAAAACCTCCTGTCTATCATCCAGTCTACGGTTGCCGTCACTGAAGCCGACGCGCGATCACGACTGATTCAGTTCCGCGCGTTGTACACCTTGCATATGGTCGTTAAGGCGCTGTGCTCGCAGAGGCTGGCGCCCAGCCGGAGGCATCTGGAACAGGTGAGGAAAGTAAGATTGTAAGGATTATTGTGATGGTAGGAGTGAAGAATGTAATGAGGATCGCGATTGCTAAATTGATCAGAGGTATTGCAGCAGGGTATTGACTAACTTTGTATTGATCTGATGGAGGAATCTCACGTGCTGGTATACTGAAACTCCTTTTGCTTGACGCACTCATATCCCCCCAAAGGTCTCCCCCGAGCTCTTCCGTCAAATTGCGACCATTTACGTCGGCCACGTCGACCGATTCCTGGCCGCGCTCCACCAACCGTCGTCGTTCGATTCGGTCCTAGTGATAGCACAGATGGAGGTGTCGATCGTGTGCCTTAAGTGCGTGCGCAGGCTCATGGTGCATGGGTTCGAGCATTTCGAGAAAGCAGAGGAGACGAGGGTGGGTTGGGAAGGGCTGTGGGGTGAGGATTGTCATGCAAAAAGGATTTTGGCGTTGTTGGCTGGGATGATTGAGAAGGGTATGAATAAATTCCCGGCTTTCTAACGCTCGAATATTACACTGAAATACACAGCAATTCTTTGCCCTGACCTTCGTTCACTTACAACGGTTCTATTCCCTCCGTAAGTTTGCCATCTATTACTCCTAAGTTTCACACGCACACACACTAACACGCTTCCATACACACTCCACAGGCTCTGCTTTTCCCGATCCAACCGCTCCTGTCCCTGTTGCGCTCAACTCTCATATTATCAAACTCGGAAAGTTCTACATCGATTTACAAAAGAATCACCCGCTACCTTTTGTTCTCGCACCGGGCGCGACGGACGTGGTTAAGTTCTACTGGGGTGTGCTGGTAGAAGAGGGGGAAAGGGTAGGAGCGAGGAGGGTGACCGGTGAGTTTACGGAGGGGGGGAGAGGAGGGAAAAGGGCGATGGTATGTAAGGTGAGAAATGGTCAAAATTATATAATTGATGCATCCTCATGACGACTTCTTCAACATCCAACTCTGTAGAACAATTGCTGAATCCGCCGCCCTTTGAGCGCTTCCTCGTTCAGGGCCTCCTGCTCCTCAAGAACACGATCAAGAACTTCGCCTATACCATCGAAAAAGGAGGTCTGTTGTTTCCTCATCTGCTACCCGCCTCTAGTGCCTCCACTTCATTCTTAAGGCTGATCACTTTTCCTCCCTCCCACCTAACAGCCTCTCCTGAAGAGGCCTCGACTGTCTCCCAGGCGCGTCAGGTCATCGACCAGAACCTACTGACGCCCGCATTTGTCAACTCGTGTGCCGAGGTCCTCGTGTCGCGATACATGGTGTTAAGGCCTGAGGATCTTAAGCTGTGGGAAGAGGACCCAGAGGCATTTGTGGGAGGAGAGGAAGCGGACCACTGGGAATATGAGTTAAGGGTACGTTTAACTGCGGGATTAGGGTGTTTGGGTCGGTGGGAAGCATTGGTGGTGTTCGATGGCGTATGTCGGTAGGCTCGTTGAGGTTGATTCTAAATTTTGGCGTCACTAATACCCACAGCCATGTGCGGAGAAGGTGTTCATGGAGCTGCTTTCGCAGTACCGCGTGCAGCTCTCGCCGATCTTGCTGAATCTTTTGGAGAACGTCGCAAGTGAGTACAATGTTAACATGCTGTGAGAATTTTTTTTTTTTCCCCCTTGGTAACCATTTTTTATCGTTTATAATGCACGCAGCCGTATCGGACCATGCGGGCCTGATGTTTAAGGACGCTGTATACTGTGCTGTCGGTTTAGGTGCCCACGACTTATTCGATTCTCTTGACTTTGACGTGTTTCTGGTGAAGCGGTTAAGCCAAGAGGCATGGAATAGAGAGCCAAAGTATGTGTTTGGGATTTAGAATGATCAAAAGATTTAGATTGAGCGTATTGAGTACACAGAGTTCACTGTTCTAACTTATTTATCGTCACCTCACTCCACAACTCTCTCTTGCCCTCAGCCTCAAGATTATCCGCCGCCGTATCGCCTGGCTAATTGGCAAATGGGTTGGCGTCAAAATTGGCAAACCCGCACGCCCCGACGTGTATCGCGTCATGTTACATCTAATGTACCCCGATGAGGACATGGTTGTCCGCCTCACGGCCGTCAACAACCTCAAGAACTGCGTGGACGAGTGGGACTTTGAGCCAGGCCCTTTCGCACCGTTCCTTGAGGAGGCCGTGCGTGGGACGACGCGCATGCTCAGTGATGTGGAGGAATCTGAAAGCCGCATGAGGATACTGAATAGTTTGTCCATGATTATTGAAAGGGTTAAGGAGCAGGTAGGACAGGAAGATTGTTGATAAGAGACTGTAAGAGATGCAACCCACGCATATTCACACCGCAATTGATTGTTACCTTTGCCAGATCGCGCCGTACACGCAGCAGATCATTGATTTACTGCCGTCACTGTGGAATGCTTCCGAGAGTGAACACCTATTCAAATCAGCCATCCTTGCGGCGTTGACCAAGCTTGTTGGGGTATGTTGTCCCATTCCATGAGAGCGCGAGAACTGGACAGTAACGATGGAAGCCATTCCGTCACATCATTTTAAATAGAATAGTTTTGCCTAACGTCCCGTGACCTTTTGCCTGCAAAAATCGTATCGTAGTCTCTGAAGGAACAGTCGTCAAACTTGCAAGACTTTGTGGTGCCCTTGATACGACACAGCGTTGATCATAATCAGGTAGCTTACCTTATTGCTTCCTTCCTTATACCTAAATTTCAGACACTACTCACAAGCAATCCCTTTCTTCACCAATTCCAGGAAACCCATCTCTATCTTATGGAGGACGGACTGGACTTGTGGTTGACGACGTTGCAGAGCGCGACGCAATGCAGCGAGCAGCTCTTCGGGCTCATGCCTGTGGCGATTACCCTGCTCGAGTACGGAACCGAAAATCTCAAGAGGCTACTCAAGATTCTTGAGAGCTACATGCTGCTAGCGCCGGAAGTGGTGATACAGGTGGGTGTAGCCGGGATCGGTTGTGCTCTTCATGCGGCTGAGGCTTTCCTTACTCTATATTCTGGGCTTTGTATTCTAGAACTACGCCACCTCAATTATGGACGCCTTCGCCCGCCTCCTCGGCAATCTCAAGCCGCAGGCCTGCAGCGCCATCGTTCACGTTATCGATACCGCGCTGCAGGCGGCGCCGCTGCGCGCCTCGGGGGAAGCGATGGCAAACACCGGGCTGCTGTGGAAACTGCTAACAGACGTGATGGAGAAGCGGGTGGGTGATATCTTGTGATTAGAGAGGGAGGAGTCATCGGGACAGGCGTGTAATTTGATATGGCTTGTGTTGGTAACATTGTACTAATGAGTTTATCTTTGTGTTCTTATCAATTACTACATTCAGGAAGAAACTTTTGTTCTGACCCAGTACCTAGGACTCTTTGCCCGGATCGTGATTTATGACCCGGCCTTCTTCATTGAGTTCATCGAGGTCGCGAGCCAGCGGTGCGATCCTTCACAACCCAATTTGATGAGCCTGGTTTTAGAGACGTGGTTTGATAAGGTCTGATTCCTGGATAAATTACCGCTTTCTCTAAGTTAGTTGAATGTCGTAATCGGGGTTATTTTGCGTCAGCAACTCTAACGCTGATTTCCTCTCGTATTGACCGAGTATAGTTTGATAATATTGGCCACCCACGCCAGCGTAAACTCAATTGCATGGCACTTACAGCCCTAGTCGCTACCGCGAACCCGTTTACGCTCGAGCGGCTCGCTCAGGTAATGGCGGTGTGGTCGGACGTCCTGAGCGAGGTCAAGGAATCTGGTGGCGGAGAGTGAGTGCAGTTTTAAATTCATGACTGGAACTGCTTGCGTATTTTGACAAGCTTTCTTGGCACGCTGATTCTTTAACTGACTCGGGTCTCGGAATTACTTCTTGATATGCCAAAGCACACTCGTATACTGGGAAGAGGCACCAGATATTGAAGATGCAATACAGATAGAAGGGACATCCGAAAGCAAACGGAAACTAGAGGTATGGCCGATCTTACAAAGCATTATTTTTCCTGATCAACCTCCCAATTATTCTCAATCTAATCCATCACATCTCCTCTCTTTCCGAACTCAGCTCCTACAGCGAGACCCGATCCATACGACCAACTTACTCGGTTATATCCATGCCAAGCTGAAAGTAGTCGAGGCGCTATGTGGTGGCCCTGACACGTTCCAACGGCAGTATCTGGCGAAGGTCGACCCGGCGCTACTGGACCAGCTCAACACACTGCTGACGGCATGAAGAAAGTTTTGTTACTTTTTGGAGAAGTTGTGGTTTAAGCACGTGCGACTGTGGAGAATCAATGTGGATGCCTAAGTTAATGAATAGGTGCGCATTGTGGTCATGGCGGGTGTTGCTTGTTTACGGTGAATTAGCTAAATGTATACCATGATAACGAAATGAAGAAAAAAGACTTTGCTTTATTTTTTTAGTTGTAGATCTCCGCACAATATTAATGCAGAATTTAGGCTGCGGTTGTCTGTCTTTTGTGCAATTTTTTTTTTTTTATATAGTATTCGATTGGTTCATGTCTGAATTGAAATTGTAGATGCTATTGAAATAACTATCAATTTTGATTATAAATAAATAAATAATAAATAATATTGCGGAGGGGAGGAAAAGAAAAAAAAAAAAAAACCTAAAAAAAACGGCGTTTTCTTCAGTTACAAAATCTGAACCATTGGGATATTTTTGGGTTATGTTGGTTAATGCTTATTGTATGGCTATTAATGGCTAATGAGATTTATTTTATAAGATTCTTTGTCTCTTATGTAGCCTCTCTTACATGTTCTCTTATATCTTATATATGTAGCTTCTCTTAGCAGATATATATTATATGTATTTTTGGAATTTTGTACTCTGCCATTCCTAATGACCCTTCTTTCTATCTATCAAGTGTCTAAACAGCTTAGAGTCTTCTCTAGAACTCTTTATTACTAGTACATTTAAGGATATATAAAGATAGAGCAGTATGTACATAACTAAACATCTTTAGCATCATCAGTATTATATATTTAAATATCTATAATACTTCTATAATAGTATCTATCTTTACAATATCAGCTATATCCTCTTCAATCACACCTCTATTCTTATCTTCACATCTACTAAGCAATTCTTTAAATATATATATATAAGTCTCAAGCTCTAAACAATAGAGCAACCTTAAATAATAAAAGCAATATCTCTAATAGTTATACCCTTTTCACCTTATTCTTACTAATATTGTAAGTAATATTAACTAAAAAAAAACCTAGTCTTAAGTTTCTATTAGAATACTTATATTATAACTTAGTTATAAAAGTATATATTTTTTTGCTCTTTTTATTATTTCTTGAAGTTTAAAATTCATATATTCAAATATAAAGTAGAAGATAATAATGAAATAATAAATAAATTATACTAAGTAAATATAAGGAAAAAGTATAATTCTATTTATAAGCTTTATATTTAAGAGTAATTTGTTGAAATTTGATCTTCGAATGTGTGTTTTGGAGTAAAAGAGCGCAATGGCTTATGAAGCCAATATGCGTGTATTTATTAATACTAATTTATGATTGGTCAATACAAACAAAGATTATCTAAGCTACAATTGAGTGATATACGATCAATCGTTGATGGGAGAGAGAGATATAATAAGCTAATAATTTCAACACTCCCCCTGCTTGACATATCTCGATAAAAATAAATAAATAAAAAATAAAAGAATAAAAAAAATGTTCAACTGTACATCATGAATGGCATCCATAAAGTACATTCACTGCAAATAACTATATGTAAAATACTACTTGAGTGATAAGAATGATATGGTAAAGGAAAATAAAAGTTTTTGAATAAAAAAAAGGTTAGTTATGTAAGCCCATTTTTGCGATCAACATTTCAAGTCTTGGTCATGCAAGTGGCTTGGTTAATGCATCAGCAATCATTTCATCTGTCGCTATGTAAATGATATCTATCACCTTTGATTCAACTTTCTCTCGAATAAAGTGATGCTGGATGTCGATATGCTTTGATCGAGCATGATTAATTAGATTTTTGGTAAGGGCGATTGCTGATTGGTTGTCTTCAAATAAGGTTGTTGCACAATTTGGCAAATATCCTAGCTCATCTAATAGGGTGCATAGCCAAATAGCTTCTTTCATTGTATGTGCTAATGCCATATATTCTGCCTCAGTTATTGATAGGGCAACAGTTGGTTGGCATTTGCTTGACCAGCTGATGGCTCCTCCTGATAGGTTGAAAATATAACCTGTAGTTGATCGTCATGTGTTAATGTCTTCTTCCCAGTTGGCATCGCTGAAACTAATCAGTCTTAGATCCTAATCATGTCCAAGGCACAGCTTATAATTAGCTATTCCTTTAATATATCTTAATAATCATTTGAGGGTGTGGTAATGTTCTTGCATTGGATTGGCTGAAAATTGACTGATGATGCTGACAGCAACAGCTAGATCAGGTCTCGTCCCAATCATCAGGTACATTATGCTACTGATCATTTGTCTGAATAGACTTTGGTCTGCAGATTTTCCCCCTTCAGCTTTGAGTTGAATGGATGGATCAAGGGGTGTACTGATTGGCTTGGCATCCATCATGTTAAACCTTGTAATGATTTGATTGGCAAAGTGGCTTTGATCAATTGTAATCATGTGTGTTTTTCGATCATGCATGATTCGAATACCCAAAAAATATTTAATTTTGCCACAGTCTGTCATATCAAATGCGTTGCTAAGCTCCATCTTGAATTTGTTCATCGTTTCCATCGAATCAGCCAGAATTAGTAGATCGTCAATATATATAGCAATAATTATCAGCGATTGATTGTCTTGTCTTCTTCTTAGATAAATGCTGTAATCTGATTATAGTCTTGTAAAATTTGATTGGCTGAGATAGTTGTCAATCTTCTGATTCCACATATGAGATGATTGCTTTAGTCTATACAATGATCGATTGAGCTTACACACAGCTCTCAGTAACAGCTCCGATTGGTCGATTCCTTCAGGTACTATCATGTAGATCTCTTCATCAAGATCGCCATTCAGGAATGCAGTTTTTACATCCATTTGGTGAATTTCTAAGTTTAGGGTTGCACCAATCGATAAAAGTACCCTGATTGATATGAATTTCGCCATGGGAGCAAGTGTTTTATTATAATCAATTCCTTGCTGTTGTGAATATCCCTTAGCAACTAATCTCGCCTTGTACCTAGCAACTGATCCATCAGTGTTAAGCTTCTTTTTAAATACCCATCTGTATCCAATTGGTTTGCGTCCCACAGGCACCTCAGGTACAATCGTCCACGTGTCATTATTCTTAAGTAATTTAAGCTCTTAATTGATCACTTCCTCCCAAAGCTTTACATCAGGTAGAGAAATTACCTCCTTGTAGGTCATTGGGTCATCGGTCGATTCAATTAAATTAGCTTCTGATATATGATCTTGCCAAATTTGTAGAGCTTCAGTGTCTATCAATTGTTCGATTGGCTCCCAGGTGTTGTCATCATCATTATAGCCTAGCCATTTAACCAGATATTACCTTTTTTCATCAATCTTGCATTCTCCGATGATTGCTTCAATGACATATTCTTGATCTTCTGAGTTGACAGTTGTTGGGGATTTTAATATAATAGATTCATTAAATGTGACATCATGGCTGATCTCTATCTTTCTATTGGTTGGATCCCAGAGCCTATATACTTTCTTTTCGTCATAATAGCCAATCATTTTAAGCTTTTTGGATCGGAGCACCAGTTTTGACCTTTTTCCTTTGCAAATATGCATATATGCATCAGCCCATATGACGCACAAGTTACTGATATCAGGCTTGTGACCATGCCATAATTCAAATGGTGAAGTACTTTCCTTATTGGCTTGCATTGGCAATTGGTTGCATAAATATGTAGCACTTGCGGCAAGTTCGGCCCAAAGTTTGTCAGGTATGTCAGCAGTGATTTTAACAGCCTGGATCAACTCCATCAATGTCTGGTTATATCGTTTGGTGACACCATTTTGTTGCAGTGTGTCCAGCATCATCATTTCATGATGAATTCCGTTTTTGATTAAAAATTTGTGCATCTCGGTGTTTACATACTCTCTTCCTCCATCTGACTGGAGAATCTTCAGTTTTCGGCCCAATTGCATTTCGGCGAATGCCTTGAATATCTGGAATCGATCAAATGTATCACTTTTGTTGTCAATAAAATATGTTGTGATGTAGCGAGTGGCATCATCAATGAATATTAATATATATTTTGCTCCATTGACTGATGGCGCAGGCATCGGCCCACACAGATCTGAGTGCACCCTTCTGATAGGCTCCATCAATCGATTTTTCACATGTCCGAACAGCTTGCAGTACAACTTCGCGTGTTCACACCCGACGCATATTTCGATTTGTCTGGTTGACAGCCATACATCTCCAAGCTCTGTGACAAATTTGTTGATTGATTGTAGAGTATTTCGGCCCGGATGACCCAGCTGGTGATGCTATAATGTATAGTTATCAATCTTGGAATTGGCAATGTTTGCTTCTAGCTCTAGCTCTGGTAATGTTGATAAATGAAATAGGTTGCTATCAGCCTGTCCAATTTTGACTTCTTTGTGATCTGCACCGATTTTAATTACTGATCCATTGCTTTTGAAGGTTATGTCATTTCTGTCACGTGTCAATGCCCACACAGATATTAAATTTCTGGTGATCTCCGGTATATATAAGACATCCTGTAATTTCAGCTCGTCGTCAAGCTCAATTGTCCCAATGTGTGTCACACATAGTATCTCGTTCCCTGCACACGTAACCAAGCCGTCGTGCTCAGCCACCATCTCAAAAATCTCTAATTGGTTGAACATATGTTGCATAGCACTCGAATCGATGATAGCGCCAATCACCAGATTTGCTTTGGCTCTCGGTTTAGCCTTTTCTTTTTCTATTTTTACCCAATCGTTGAATTTGTTGCATTGAAATATTCCATATTCTCCCTTACAGATATAACATTTCTGAAGATATCCCTAAAAATTCCCGCCTCGATGGGCTCCACGATCGCTGCCTTGATTATTATGATGACCTCCTCAATTGTTTCCATTATTGTTATTATAGCCTCGGCTTCGTCCGGCATTTCCACCTCGATTGTCGCGACCGCTGCCTCGGTAGCCACCTTGGTCGCCGCCTCGGTAGCCACCTCAGTTGCTACCTTAGTAGCCACCTTAGTCTGTTGCATGGGCTTCGTCACGCCTTTGTTTACTATCTGGGTCAAACCTGATGCATGCAAGTTGTAAAGCCTCCAGCGTTGTCGGCATATTCTCCCATGCAAGTATTAATTCCCAGTACCTAGGGCTTAGACCCCGGAGATATTGTGGTATAGCTTCTGTGTTGGTCATATCTTCGATTTGTACCATAATTCGGTTGAATGCATCATTATAATCTTCGATCGATCCTTTTTACTTCATCATTGCAAGCTTATTGCGCATTTATAATAATTGTTCCATTGGTACATATTTTTGCATCATAGCCTCTTTAAGCTTATTCCATGAATCAAATTCTCTCGATATGTTCACATGCCTCCATAGCTACATTCTAGCATTGCCTATAATTTTACTGATCACTGTATTGACTTCCTCCTTTTGTACTGATAGATTGGTGCTGGTGATAAATTGCTCTATAGCATCAAAGTAATCAAACAATCTGGGTGCACCTCCTGACCCATTGAATTTGTTGATCAATCTCAGGTACTCCTTTGCCAGATCATTAAGCTTTGTTAATGTTGTTGGTGATGGTGATGGTGATTGTCTTTGTGGCATGTTGCCTCCTGTAGCTATGTTCTGATTGGTTGGCGCACTAGGTGATGCATTTGTTTTGTCGATTTTTGTCATTAATTCACCCATTAGGGTTGCCAGCATGTCTAATTTATCTTCCTGATTTCTGATCATTGTAGCTATCTATTCCTGTCGATCGAGGTTAAATCCAATATTGCTCTAATAGTTGCCATCCAATCCTTTGTCATTATCATCAGGGGGTTGATATCTGTTGTCTGTTTTTGATTTAGACCGTAATCTTGTTGATCTTGTTACTGATGATGATGATGTGTATAGGTTGTCCATTTCATTGTATCGCATCGTTGAATACTATGTCATTACATGTTGTTTATCGCATTACTTTATCGTGGTATTGTTTGTCACATTGTTTATCATATTGTTTGACACATTGTTTACAATGTTAAATAAACACTTACAGTAATCGCAGTTGTAACTGCTATGATTGTATAGATGCTATAATTGCGTAGATCTCAGGTTGTCGAGCTGCAATTCAAGCAGCTCGGGGCTTATAACCTGTTGAAATTTGATCTTCGAATGTGTGTTTTGGAGTAAAAGAGTACAATAGCTTATGAAGTCAATATGCATGTATTTATTAATGCTAATTTATAATTGGTCAATACAAACAAAGATCATCTAAGCTACAATTGAGTGATATATGATTGATCATTAATGGGAGAGAGAGATATAATAAGCTAATAATTTCAACATAATTATCTAATAATCTACTCTATTCTTAATATTAAAACTATATAAAAAAATTGTAAATTAAAAGAAAAGTAGAAAATTACAAATCTAGATCTTAACTATTAGCTATAATAGCTTTAATAACTATAGTAGTTATAACAACTACTATAGCTATAAAAAGATTATCTATAATAGAAAGATTTTAAGATATATTCTTTACTTTATTATAAGTATTAAAAAAATAACTAACTTAATAAGAAAGAAATTATAAAATGTAACAGTAAGCTAATATATAATTAGTAACTTTAATAGTAGAGATTTATTTAAGTTTATAAGAAAAAAAAGATCTCTCTATAAGAATCAAGTAGAGGAAGAAGTTTAAAAGATTAGTAAGAAGTTAGAGTATTGATTAGATAATAACCTTTATAGATATTATTTTAGTATTTGATTCTAATCTATTTATTTACTATATCTTGCAGCAATAATCACTTCTTACCAATAATTACTTATAGTAACTATTGTGACGGACTAAAATATATTAACGGCGAAATACTCGGAGTTGAGCAAATGCAGAAAATATGCTTTAGGGGTCTTAGCAGGTTATATGGTAGTGTCTTAAGAAGGGTGTCGGTATAGGTGTTAACTAGCAAGAATTATATGTGATTGATCAAATAAAGTATATCTGTCAGAATCTCGAAACTATCCAATTGCTTACTCCTTGAGTAAGGCTTCAGTATCCCTTGGGTTGTCTGTTGTAAGCTTCCCTAGCTTGTTACAGTCCAAATTTTATTGATAATTGCAAGTGGGGTATTTATAAGAAATTACAAGGTGCTATACGGGCAGCTACCCAGGTTACTACTTAAAATTTCTGATTGGCTCGGCTAAATATAAGGTACAAATTGATTGGCTAAGATATAATAAATAATATATCAGGTTATAATGTAATTGAGTGACGAAATAATATATCAGATCAAAACACTATTTTAGGTTATAGTGTGATTGCGGATCTCAACAACGTTACAAGTCTCAGTAACGTTATAGGTCTCAGCAATGTTACAGGTCACATGACTATGATCTCATGTGATCAAATTGTATGTCGTCACAAAATGTTCCATCACATCTCCTTCCTTTCTACAAGTTAGACTTCAAGGTACAGTTCTAACTCAGAGAAATCTCTTTGTAACTGTTTTACCTCTTTCTCTAACTCCTTCATTTCAGTCTGTGTGAGTTGATTCAGTTGGTGTATACTGCATCGAAAGTGGTTTAAAGCACTAGGCTTGTGCTTGAATAGTTGATGAATCCGATCGGCCATTTTTGCAGTGTAGGCAGGGATTGCTCCTTTGAGGGCTCGTTGACAGATTTCTCTATCCTTTCGGTTCCAGATGTATTCAACTTCTTCATCCTAGAGTTGTGCGATTCAGTAGTATTCCTTCTATTTATTGATTCGTGCCAGGTGTTGCCTTCTTTGAATGTTGCGTACAATCGATCGAGTCTTCTGTAAGGTCGATCCTTCTATCTCCTCAAGGTCTTCTAGTGGTTCTATATATCGATAGGCCTCGATCAGGCTAACTCGGACTTCATGGAAGTTGTTCCATTGGGGTATGATATTTCTTGAGGCGGTTTCAGTGGACAGTATAAGGTAAGATCATTCCTGTCATTTTTCGCAACTGATACGTAGTTCCTTTTATACTGGCGATATAATATGGTCCTTCCCATTTTGGGTCCAATTTTGCTGACCATGAGGACTCTACTATGTTCCGGTATAGTAAGACTTGGTCACCAATCTTCAACCTCTCAGTTTCCTTATGTTCCTTGTCGTAATTCTGTTTTTGTCGATCTTGTACAATGGCAATAAATTCTCTTGCCTTGTTTTGGACATTGTGTAATTCTTGAATTTCCTTTATTACACGATGCTTGATTTGCTTTTCCCAGAAGGTGTGGTTGGGTTCCAGGGTGGTCATTACTTGGTCTACCAGCTGATGAGCTTTTCTTCCATAAGCAAGCTCAAAAGGGGTAAACTTTGTTGTCTCCTGTTTCATTGTTTGTAGTGCAAATAAGGCGGAAGGTAGGTACAAGTCCCAATCTCCTCCTTGTGATTGTACTACTTTAGCAATTGTATTCTTGATGGTTTGATTTGTCCATTCGGTAAGTCCATTTCCTTGAGGGTGGTAGGCAGTAGTTTTTATCTGGTAGATCCCGAAGTATTGTGTCAATATCTGCATGAATTCATTAACGAATTCAGTTCCTTGATTGGAGGTCATTTCATAAGGTATTCCATGGCGGCAGATAATATCTTTGTAAATAAAAGGTGCAATATTAAGGGCATCTGCAAGAGGCAAGGCTCTTGCTTCGGGGTACTTGGTCAGGTAATCTACTGCTACTATGATATATCGATTTCCTCTAAGTGTTCTTGGTAGCAGTCCAACAATGTCTATTCCAATATGTTTGAAGGGTCCTCCAGGTACAATTGGTTGTAAGGTCTCGACTTTCTTTCCTCGGTGCCTCTTCTGGCAAGTGTCACATCTTCTAATATATTCTCTAATATCTTCGTACATGTTCTTCCAATAATATTTTTCTGATAGTCACTGATATGTGTTATCTATGCCCATGTGTCCTACCAGCTGATGGTCATGAGAGGCCTGAAGTACCATCTGCTTTTTGTGTTTAGGAACTACAAGTCGTATTTGTCCTCTGTGTTGTCAGTAAAGTATATTATTCTTGATAAAATAGTTGAGTGCCGTTGTCCGTATAAGCCGTTGATCATTTTCGTTCATCGTCCCAGTAAAGGTTAGGTTACTGAGATAATCCAAATATCTGTTATAGAGTTCAGTGTTCATTGGGTAGGTATATTCTTTTTGGTTCAGGGTGTCGATCTCAGATAAATTGGGGTAGGCATGAGAGGGTGTCCACATTCTGATGATTCCGTCCTTTTCTGTATTGTGTCATGAAGTTGTATTCCTGCAATATGGCTAGCCATCTTGCATATATTCCTGTCAGATTCGGTTTATTCCAAAGCCATTTGAGGGCTGAGTGGTCTGTTATCAGGGTGAACTGTTTTCCAATCAGGAAGTGATGGAAGTGTTGTACGGCCCAAACAACTGCTATGCATTCCAGCTGAGTGGCTCCATAGGAAGGTTCCACTCCATGGGTGGCTCGTCCTGCATAAGTAATCACATGTTCTCCATCTTTATCATCTTGTGCTAAAATTGCTCCAAGTCCAAATGATGATGCATCTGTATACAGCTTGAATACTTTTGTGAGATCTGGTCTTGCCATAACTGGTGCATAGGTAAGTGCTTCCTTGATTAGGTTGAAGGCTGTTTGTGCGGCTGACGTCCATTCCCATGCTCTTCCTTTTTTTTGTAACATGTGCAGGGGTGCGGCAATTTCAGAGTAACCAGGGATAAACCTTTTATAGAATTGGACCAGTCCTAAGAATCCTCGTAGGGCCATCTTATCTTGTGGGATTGGAAAGGCCTTGACAATCTTGGTCTTCTTTGGGTCCAGGCGGATTTCTCCTCCATCGATTATAAATCCGAGGTATTCGATTTTCTTCTGTCCAAAGTAGCATTTTGTCGGCTTGATCCTTAATCCATGTTTTCTGAGTCATTCAAATACTTCCTTCAGGATCACCATGTGTTCTGCGAAGTTCTCCACGTAGATGTTGATGTCATCGATATATACAATCATTCTATATCCAATCAAATCATAGAAGATCTCGTTTATTGCAGCCTGGAAGGTGGCGGGTGCATTGCAAAGTCTAAAGGATATTCTTGTGAATTCATACTGTCCAAATGGTGTAACAAATGCCGATTTCTCCTGTGCTTCGGGCGTCATTCCGATTTGGTTATATCCTGTCCATAGGTCCAAGGTTGAGTAGATTTGCGCCTTTTTCAACATGTTCTGTAAGTCTTCTGAGTGCAGAATTGGATATGCATGCTTCTTGGTGACTGAGTTCAATTTGCGATAATCAATAACTATTCTCTGTCCATCCTTCTTCGGTACTATGCTGATAGGTGATGCCTAAGGGCTCTTTGATCATACGATCACTCCTGACTCTAATAGCTCTTAAACATGCTTTCGTACAAAGTTATGATAGTTGGCTGGCAATCTGTAGGGTGCCTGTTTGATCGGTTTGGCGTCTCCTGTATCGATATAGTGTGTGAAGAAGGCTTGGTCCGGTAGGTCCTTGAAGCTGATTGCGATAATATCCTCATACTCCTTCAGTAGGTCTTGTAACTGTTTCTTTTAATTTGGTAACAGGTTTTCATTGAGGGAGTAGATGTGCTTCTTAGCGCTTTCCTGATCATCCAATCTTTCCATTATCATATTTGCTTGTCCAGTCAATCCAAATCCTTTCTTTCCACGTCGTGTTTCTTCTAAGTTTTCTACTTCTTTCAATGGTTGTTGTTCGCATTTGACGATTACCATCTGAGCAATTCGGTCACCTTGGTATACTTTGAATTGGCTGTAGTTATGGTTAACCAGTCCAATCTCAATTTCTCCTCTATAGTCTTCGTCTATTAATCTAGGGAATGCTTCTATTCCAGAGTTGCAGTAGAGTCCACTTCTTGCCTATACTTGCACACATTGTCTGGGTGGTAGAGCGATAGCAATTCCAGTTTTTATGAAGGCTGATGATTTCGGTTCTAGAGTGTAGTCTTCATCCGCATATAGATCGTATCCTGCGGCTCCTTCAGTTTTCCTCTTCAGTATAATTGCGCTTTCTGTCAATTTCTTGACTTGGGTTGCTATATTCTTTTCTTCAACCGTAAATACTTCTTCAAAGGTGGGGACATTTGGTTCCTTCCACTGTTCGTGAGTTGTGTCCTAAGGTAGGTTTTGCTACAAGTCCTTCCACCACCAATAGCGCATGCTGATGCGTTCGTCAGGGTGAATTATTTCCTCAAGTGCAATGATTTCTTCTTCTGAGTCTGAGTCGCTTTCTTCAATCAGGATAGGTCCATCATCTTCATTATTTTCCTGGAATAAGGCTCTGACTTCGATAGGCATCTGAGTAGTGTAAACTTCATTGCTCCATTCTTCAGGTACTTCCTCATCTTCATTTTCTTCGGGTATCGTCTGTTCTTGTTCTCGATCATAACATTCCTTCCAAGTTCCATGGTAGTTGATATCGTATGGTTCGTCTGGATATCTGACCCAGTTTTCACATTCTCAAAGGTCATAAAGATTGACTTCGTCCCAATAGCATCCTTGCAGATAGACGTTATGATTTCCCCAAAGACGTCCTTTGCCAATATGTCCGATATTCATCCAAAAACAGTCCCATACTTCTCCAGTATTATCTGCGAATGGATGGGGGTTCCTTCCATCATACGGTCCATGATTCATTGAGGGTGGAGTCCTTCGGCGGGTCTGTGACAATCTTGGTTTCCTGATCTTCTTCTCCATCGACAAGTGCATCTCCAAGGTGTCTTGGTAAGGTATCAACTTCGTATCACTACAAGTGCACATCATCTCGGCGCAATAGATACATTGCTTACAGAATGGGCATCTAGTATTCCTTATGTTGTATTCAATCAACTGGTTTTTCTCCAAAGGCATCAAGTGGCGATATTCACTATAGATTACTACATTCACTTCTTCTTCTTCTACCAAGTTGAGGTGTGCTTATCCAGGAATTACTTCTTCATCTGTATCGCTTTTATCTTCTGGCCTCTGAGTAAGTTTTGGTACTACTCCTTTCTGAATATCCAGAGGTACACTGAACTTTCTTCCATGGTTGACGAAGATTAGCCTTTGTGCATCTAGGTCAATTCTAGCTTTAGCTTTCTTCAACCAGCTGTTGCCCAAGACAGCATTGTAGGATTGTGCATCGGTGACAACCATTCTGACGGGGATTATTTCTGTTCCAAACTGGACTGGTACTTCTCGGAGTACTCCTAAGGGTACACTACTTTTTCCACTTATGACAACCAAAGTAGAGGTAGCAGGTTCGTCAATATCCCATCCTAGGCGGTCTAGGAAATGCTTGGCAATGATGCTGACTCCTGCTCCAGTATCAATAATAACTGAGCATGCTAATCCTCCAATGTTGCATTGTGCGTAGGTAGATGAGGTATAGGTTCGCTCTTCTTGTTCCTCGGCAGTATTGACTTCTTCGAATTGGATGGTTGATTTGGTTTCCGTAATCTGAGTCTTCACCTTCTACTTTGTTGATGGTGCGATCTGGAAGAGTTGTTTGAAGGTAATGTTTGCCCTCTGGTTGGCAATGTCCTTCCATGGGTCATACTCGAATTCTCTAACCTTCCTAGGCTTCTTATCCTTGTTTTCTTCCTGATCCGTCATTTCTTCATCTCCGGTAGTTGATATAACTGTCTCGCCAGGTTGCATTATTTGTTTGAAGGCTTTGTCCCATTGGTCTTCATTCAGCTGTTGTCTTTGTATTGGTTTCTTAGGCTTCTCGATAACAACCTCAGGTTCCTGGATTGGCTTCTTCCTTGGGTAGGGAGTTTTCCTTGTAGTAGTGTGGCTGACTGCTTTGACAGGATAGGCTTCCAGGTATTCTTCACTAAATTCTTCATCTTCTTCTTCGATTTCTTGCACTACATTGGTATGGTTGGCCTTCTTTACTTCCTCTCTCTCTCGTCCTTCCTTCCAACTTCTAGTTCAGCAATCCTTAGCAAAGTGATCACGTCTTCCGCAGAGGAAGCAGTTTATCTCGGTCTTGTTGCATTCTTCGGCGATGAAGGTTCCTCTCGGTTGTCTATTCTGTCAGATCACCTTGGCTTCAAGATCAGCTATATGTGCTGTCATTTCTGAGAACATCTTGGTAATCTTCTCCATTTCATCCTCGTGAGTTATCTTTCCCGTTTTTGCTATGACTGTTGGTTTGATAGTGTCCTCCTCGAGTGGTTCGGCTGATGCAGATACCATTTGAACTACAGGTATTCCAATACTGAATTTCCTATGTAAGTCTTGTGGTAACTTGTCATATAGAGATGCTGAATGTCCTGCTTCGGTATCCCAAAAGGCCTGTGCTATCCTGACTTTCTCTTCCATACTTCGAGGGCCAAACCTCTTGATATGGTGTTGAATGTCTGTGGGTAAGCCATTCATGAACACCATTTCTCATACAACCGGGCTGGTTTCTCCACAGAGTTGTATATACTGATCGATGGTATTAACCCAGTCTTCTGGGCATTGATTGATTGATATCTTCATGTTGAATAGCTGTTCTTTGATCGATTCTCGCTTCTGTTCGGTGAAATACTTCTCTTCTAACCAAGCTCTTATAACGTCCCAATGAGCAGTGGCTAATGTTGCGGCGGAAGGGTTATTTCCAGCTGCTGCTGTGGCTGCGAGAAGTAATCCTCCTAGTCCAGTGGCTGCTGCGTCCGTCAGAGCTATACAGTATACTTCTCTTGCTGGTTCTCTAAGTTGGGTGGCTAGGATGGGTAACCATCAGGTGCTGACCGTTCCTTTGGCTGCAAAGTAGCTTTCCAAATCATCTAGGAATTCCCGAACATATTCCTTAGTATATCCGTAAAAGGTAGGTAGTCTGTCTGCCATGGTTTCTTCGTCCTCTTGAAGTCTTCTCCTAGGTAGTTGTAGTAATATGGGCAGTGGTAGTGGTAGTGCCGTTCTTGCTTTTGTCTTCCACTACAGGTTTCGGCAAGTTCGGTTACGCAATATAGGTAACAAATCGGTCGCGGTGTCGATTGATTTCCTACCAGTCAGTACCAATTGTGATGAACTAAAATATATTAATGGCGAAATACTCGGAGTTGAGCAAATGTAGAAAATATGCTTTAGGGGTCTTAGCAGGTTATGCGGTAGCATCTTAAGAAGGGTGTCAGTATAGGTGTTAACTAGCAAGAATTATATGTGATTGATCAAATAAAGTGTATCTGTCAGAATCTCGAAACTATCCAATTGCTTACTCCTTGAGTAAGGCTTCAGTATCCCTTGGGTTATCTGTTGTAAGCTTCCCTAGCTTGTTGCAGTCCAAATTTTATTGATAATTGTGAGTGGGGTATTTATAAGAAATTACAAGGTGCTATACGGGCAGCTACCCAGGTTACTACTTGAATTTCTGATTGGCTCGGCTAAATATAAGGTACAAATTGATTGGCTAAGATATAATAAATAATATATCAGGTTATAATGTAATTGGGCGACGAAATAATATATCAGATCAAAACACTATTTTAGGTTATAGTGTGATTGCGGATCTCAACAACGTTACAAGTCTCAGCAACGTTACAGGTCTCAGCAACGTTACAGGTCACATGACTATGATCTCATGTGATCAAATTGTATGTCGTCACAAAATGTTCCGTCACACTATACTTATAGTAATCATACTTACAATAACTAGCAAATATACTTATCAATGACACGGCGCGTGGTGACTTGGGGTGCGGGTATCGCACGTGGGAGTGTTTTTCTGTACGAGTAAACGAGTCATATGAGAGGACATGCAATCTAACGAAAGAGTTGACCATATTGCATATCACGATTACCATAATCGCAAAGCCACGTAAACATCTGGCATCTGGCATCAACCGTCCCACCTCAACCGATAAGCAAACCGTTCGCTCGTATAAAGGTATTGACGGTATATAATTACATGAATGTCAAAGCTTATACATCTCCGTCTATTCCCTTGCAATATGAACAATTGTTATATTCTTCTGCAGGCTTCTAGATAATAGTATAAAAAGTTGTGTGTTGAAATTCTAGCGTAACGATCCCGATATGGCCAAATGTTTTTGGAATTTTGTCCAGAAAGAGGATTATTCCTTCTGTTTTGTGTTTTGTGAAATAAATAAACAGTATAATTAAATATTTGTCGCAAAACGGTTTATCCCTCCGCCTTTCCCTCCCCCTTTTTTTCTTTCTCAACCCCTGTACTCGTTACTGCATAACATACTCACAGTACCGATTATCTTTCCAAAGCAACTTGTATACCTGCATGAAAAGCAAGTGAGTCAAAACAACACTGTCAGCACGAACACGAGCCACAAAACCTTCTTTACATTTCTAAAACATTGAATCAGACGTTGCTTTCGTACCTCGTGTTCCTCCAACGTTCGCTAGGATCGCCAACAAGATGGAATCCTAACCTCCGTACCCTACGCACATAGTTTTTGGTCTTGTTGGATGGGAGTGTACACGTTAGTATACTGATCGATACGTTGGTTCTGAGAATGATTTCCCAAAAAAAATTTTGATGTTTTTACAGTAAGCACGTTTCAGTGCCGTCGCCGGAGGTGTAAGTTACCATTCCGAGATCACCTCCCCAGGCAAGACACCATCCCCGAAACCTGGTACTCCAATACATCCAGCTTTACCTTTTTTTTTTTTTTTTTTTTCTTTTTT
>RBNK01000108.1:0-40032 GCA_003990785.1 Endogone sp. FLAS-F59071 | reverse complement strand
ATCACGTCATTCTTATCACTCAAGTAGTATTTTATATATAATAATTTGCAGTGAATGTACTTCATAGATGACATTTGTGATGTACAGTTGAACACTATTTTTATTCTTTTATTTTTATTTATTTTTTTTTATCGAGATATATTAAGCAGGGGGAGTGTTGTAATTATTAGCTTATTATATCTCTTCTATCAATGATCAATGCATCAACGATCGATCATACGTCACTCAATTGTGGCTGAGACGATCTTTGTTTGTATCGACCAATCATAATTTAGCATTAATAAATACACGCATATTGGCTTCATTAGCCAGTGCGCTCTTTACTCCAAACACACATTCGAAGATCAAAGATCAAATTTCAACATTAAGGTAAGAGAACCATCAAGAAACAACAGAATGAGAATCTACTAGAATTTTAGGACTAAACCATTGAGAAAAGCACATAGTGAAAAGAACCTTCAAGGTATTCTAGTATTGGCCTTCTGCACTGAAACACCTTGGCAGTCTAAGTCTATGTCAATAGGAATACTTATGAAATGAAGAGAAAGAAACCTTGTTACTCTACCTCTTAAAAAATTACTTAATAGATAATAACTGTCTGGAAGAAGAAACCAACACTTCCTTATCAGGATTAGATACAAAAGAAGAAATAGGCACTGCTGATATCAAAGACACTGCCAACATTGAAGGTACTACTGATATCAAAGATATTGCTGACATTGAAGGTACTACCAATATTGAAGGTACTGCTGACATCGAAGATACTATCAACATCAAAGGCACTGCTAATATTTACAATATAGATTTCATTAATACATTATTTAATTTCTAAATTAGTAACCAATATTCCAAGTAGTAATCTGGGCAGCTACCCATATAGCACCTCGAGAATTTTGTATAAATATCCCTCAATTCTTTATTCAATAAACTTTAGTTCAATAGCAGTACATATTCAAGATTCCTTTGAGAGCTAAAGATCTTACCCCCTCCTATAAACATCAAGAGCACTAAAAGACTATAAGTCTGAAAATCATAATTAATATTCTTACAAAGAGATAAAGTACTTTCAATACCTTAGAAACCTTGCAATACACTTGGAGATTCCTAAGTCTAATGTGGATTAGTATCATCAGATGCTTTCTTACAGGCAGTTTAGAAGAAACCCCCTAATAGAAGTACTATTTTAGGTTATAATGTAATTGTAGATCTTAATAATATTAAAGATTTTAATAATATAAGAGTCTTAATGTTATTAAAGGTTATATGACTGTGATCAAAATGTATGTTATCACAAAATGTTCTATTACACTGTATAAATTCATTAATAAATTCAGTCCCTTAATCAGAGGTTGCTTTGTAAGATATCCTATAGTAGTAGATAATATCTTCATAGATAAAGAGTACAATATTAAGAGTATCTGCAAGGAGCAAGGCTCTTGCTTTAGGGTATTTGATCAGATAATTTACTGCTACTACAATATATCGATTTCCTCTAAGTGTTCTTAGTAGCAGTCCAACAATGTCTATTCCAATATGTTCAAAGAGTCCTCCAGGTACAATTGGTTGTAAGGTCTCAACTTCCTTTTCTCAGTATCTCTTCTAGCAAGTATTGTATCTTCTAATATATTCTCTAATATCTTCATATATGTTTTTCTAATAATATTTTCTGATAATCATTGATATGTATTGTCTACACTCATATGTTCTGCAAACTGATGATTGTAGGAGGCCTGAAGTACTATCTGCTTTTTGTGTTTAGGAACTACAAGTTATATCTATCCTCTATATTATTGGTAAAGTATATTATCCTTGATAAAATAGTTGAGTGTCATTATCTATATAAGCTATTGATCATTTTCATTCATCATCCCAGTAAAGGTTAGGTTACTAAGGTAATCTAAATATCTATTGTAGAGTTTAGTATCTATTGGGTAGATATATTCTTTTTAGTTCAGGGTGTTGATCTTAGATAAATTGAGATAGGTATGAGAGGGTGTTTACATTCTGATAATTCTATTCTTTTCTGTATTGTATTGTAAAATCATACTCTTGTAGTATAGCTAACTGTCATGTATATATTTCTATTAGGTTTGGTTTGTTTTAGAGTTATTTGAGAGCTAAGTGGTCTATTATCAAGATGAACTGCCTTCTAATTAGGAAGTGGTGAAAGTATTATATAGCCCAAATGACTACTATATATTCTAGCTGGGTAGCTCTATAGGAAGGTTCTACTCTGTAGGTAGCTTATCCTATGTAAATAATCATATACTCTCTATCTTTGTCATCTTGCACCAAAATTGCTCCAAGTCCAAATGATGATATATCTATGTATAACTTAAACACCTTTGTAAGATCTGGTCTTGCTATTACTAGTACATGGGTAAGTGCTTTCTTGATCAGGCTAAAGGCTGTTTATGTAGCTGGCATCTATTTCCATGCTTTTCCTTTTCTTTGCAGCATATGCAAGGGTGCAGTAATTTCAGAATATCTAGGGATAAACCTTTTATAGAACTAGACTAGTCCTAAAAATCCTCATAAAGTCATCTTATCTTACAAGGTTATAAAGGCTTTGACAATTTCAGTTTTCTTTGAGTCTAGGTAGATTTCTTCTCCATTAATTATAAATCTAAAGTATTCAATCTTCTTTTATCCAAAGTGGTATTTCATTAGCTTGATCCTCAATCCATATTTTCTAAGTCATTCAAATACTTCCTTCAAGGTCATTATGTGTTCTGCAAAGGTTTCAGCATAGATGTTAATGTTATCAATATACACAATCACTTCATATCCAATCAGGTTATAAAAGATCTTATTCATTATGACTTGGAAGGTGGTAGGTGTATTGTAAAGTCTAAAGAATATTCTTATATATTTGTACTGTTCAAATAGTATAATAAATACTGATCTTTTTTGTACTTTGGATGTCATTCCAATTTGGTTGTATTCTGCCTATAGATCAAGGGTTGAGTAGATTTACACCTTCTTCAACATATTCTATAAGTCTTCTGAGTATAGAATTGAGTATATATTGTGACAGAACATTTTGTGATGACATACAATTTGATCATGTGAGATCACAAGTCATGTGACTTGCAATAATGCTAAGACCTGAAGCATTGTTGAAACTTGTAACGTTGTTGAGATCCGCAATCACACTATAACCTAAAATAGTATTTCGATCTGATATATTATTTCATAGCCCAATTACATTATAACCTGATATATCATTTTATTATATCTTAGCCAATCAATTTGTATCTTATATTTAGCCAAGCCAATCAGAAATTCAAGTAGTAATCTGGGTAGCTGCCCATATAGCACCTTGTAATTTCTTATAAATACTTCGCTCACAATTATTAATAAAATTCAGACTGCAACAAGCTAAGGAAGCTTACAACAGACAACCCAAGGGATACTGAAGCCTTACTCAAGGAGTAAGCAATTGAAATAGTTTCGAGATTCTAACAGATACACTTTATTCAATCATACTTAATTCTTGCTAGTTAACACCTACATCGACACCCTTCTTAAGACGCTACCACATAACCCGCTAAGACCCCTGAAACATATTTTCTGCACTTGCTCAATCCTGAGTATTTTGCTGTTAATATATTTTAGTCCGCCACAATTGGTGCCAACTGGCAGAAAATCAATTGACTCATTGACCAATTTGTTACCTATATTGCGTAACCAAACTTGCCAAAACCCATAGTGGAAGACAAAAGCAAGAATGGCACTACCACCGCCACCGCTTGTATTATTACAACTACCTAGGAGAAGACTTCAAGAAGACGAAGAAACCATGGCAGACAGACTACCTATCTTTTACAGATATACCAAGGAATATGTTTGAGAATTCCTAGATGATTTGGAAAGCTACTTCGCAGCCAAAGGAATGGTCAGCACCTGATGGTTGCCCATTCTGGCCGCTCAACTCAGAGGACCTGCAAGAGAAGCATACCATGTGGCTCTGATAGATATAGCAGCTACTGGACTAGGAGGATTACTCCTCACAGCCACAGCAGCAGCTGGAAATAACTCTCCCGCTGCAACATTAGCCACCACTCATTGGGATATTACAAGTGCTTGGTTAGAAGAAAAGTACTTCACCAAACAGAAGCAAGAATCAATTAAGAAACAGCTATTCAACATGAAGATGTCAATCAATCAATGCCTGGAAGACTAGGTTACCACCATTAATCAGTATATGCAACTCTGTGGAGAAACCAGCCTGGTTGTACGAGAAATGGTGTTCATGAACGGCTTACCCACAGATCTCCAACATCATATCAAGAGGTTTGGCCCTTGAAGAATGGAAGAAAAAGTCAGGATGGCACAGGCCTTTTGGGACACTGAAGCAGGACATTCGGCATCCCTATATGACAAGTTACCACAAGACTTACGCAGGAAATTCAGCACTGGAATACCTGTAGTCCAAATGGTATCCGCATCAGCCGAACCACCTGAGGAGGATACTATTAAACCAACAGTCATAGCAAAAACAGGAAAGACAATATATGAGGATGAAATGGAGAAGATTACTAAGATGTTCTCAGAGATGACAGCATACATAGCGGACCTTGAAGCTAAGGTGATCCGCCAGAATAAGCAACCAAGAGGAACCTTCGTAGCCGAAGAATGTAATAAGTCTGAGATAAATTGCTTCCTCTGCAGAAGACGTGGTCACTTTGCCAAGGATTGCTGAACTAGAAGTTGGAAGGAAGGATGAGAGAGAGAGGAAGTAAAGAAGGCCGACCATGCCAACGTAGTGCAAGAAATCGAAGAAGAAGATGAAGAATTTAGCGAAGAATATCTGAAGGCCTACCTTGTTGAAGCAGTCAGCTGCACTACCAATAGGAAGACTCCCTACCCAAGGAAGAAACCAACTCAAGAACCCAAAGTTGTTATCGAGAAGCCTAAGAAGCCAACACAAAGACAACAGTTGAATGAGGATCAATGGGACAAAGCCTTCAAACAGATAATGCAACCCGGCGAGATAGTTACTTCAACTACTGGAGATAAAGAGATGACTAATCAGGAAGAAAAGAAGCCCAGGAAGGTTAGAGAATTCGAATATGACCTATGGAAAGACATTGCCAGTCAGAAGGCAAACATTACCTTCAAACAACTCTTCCAGATCGCACCATCAACAAAGCAGAAGGTGAAAATGCAGATTATAGAAACCAAACCAACCATTCAATTTAAGGAAGTTAACACTGCTGAAGAACAAGAGGAGCGAACCTATACCTCATCCACCTATACATAATGCAACATTGGAGGATTAGTGTGCTCAGTAATTATTGACACTGGAGCAGGAGTCAGTATTATCGCCAAGCATTTCCTAGACCACCTAGAATGGGATATTGATGAACCCACTACCTCTACCTTGGTTGTCGCAAGTGGAAAAAGCAGTGTACCCTTAGGAGTACTCCAAGAAGTACCAGTCCAGTTTGGAACAGAAATCATACCTGTTAGAATGGTTGTTACCAATGTACAATCCTACAATGCTATCTTGGGCAACAGCTGGCTAAAGAAAGCTAAAGCGAGAATTGACCTGGATGCACAAAGGCTAATCTTTGTCAACCACGAAAGAAAGTTCAGCGTACCTTTGGATATTCAGAAAAGAGTAGTACCGAAACTTACTCAGAGACCAGAAGACAAAAGTGACACAGATGAAGAAATAACTCCCAGACAGGTGCACCTCAACTTGGTAGAAGAAGAAGAAGCAAATGTAGTAATCTATAGTGAATATTGCCACCTGACGCCTCTGGAAAAGAACCAATTGATTGAATACAACATGAGGAACACTAGATGCCCATTTTGTGAGCAATGCATCTATTGTACCGAAATGATGTGCACCTGCAGCAATACAAAGTTGATACCTTACCAAGATACTTTGGAAATGCACTTACTGACAGAGAAGAAAATCAAGAAACCAAGATTGTCGCAGACCTGCCGAAGGACTCCACCCTCAATGAACTATGGACCGTATAATGGAAAGAACCCCCATCCATTCACAGACAATACTGGAGAAGTATGGGACTGCTTCTGGATGAATATCGGACACATCGGCAAAGGACGTCTCTGGGGAAATTGCAACATCTACCTGCAAGGATGTTATTGGGATGAAGTCAATCCCTATGATCTCTGGGAATGCGAAAACTGGGTCAGATATCCGGACGAACCATATAACATTAATTACCATGGGACTTGGAAGGAATGTTATGACCAAGAACAAGAACAGACGATACCCGAAGAGAATGAAGATGAGGAAGTACCCGAGGAATGGAGCAATGAAGTTTACACTACTCAGACATCTACCGAAGTCAGAGCTTTACTCCAAGAAGATAATGAAGATGATGGACCTACCCTAATCGAAGAAAGTGACTCAGACTCAGAAGAAGAAATCATTGCACTTGAGGAAATAATTCACCCCGATGAATGCATCAGCATGTGCTATTGGTAGTAGAAGGACTTGTGGCAGAACCTACCTCAGGACACAACTCATGAACAGTGGAAGGAACCGAATGTCCCTACCTTTGAAGAAGTGTTCACAGTTGAAGAAAAAGATACAGCAACCCGAGTTAAGAAACTGACAGACAGCACAATTGTACTAAAGAGGAAAACTGAAAGAGCTGTAGGTTATGACCTATACGCAGATGAAGATTACACTCTAGAACCGAAATCATCAGCCTTCATAAAAACTGGAATCACTATTGCCCTACCACCCGGACAATGTGCGCAAGTATGGGCAAGAAGTGGACTCTACCACAACTCTGGAATAGGAGCTTTCCCCGGATTAATAGATGAAGACTATAGAGGAGAAATCGAGGTTGGACTAGTGAACCACAATCACAGCCAATTCAAAGTATACCAAGGTGACCGAATTGCTCAAATGGTGATCGTCAAATGCGAACAACAACCTTTGAAGAAAGTGGAAAACTTAGAAGAAACATGATGTGGAAGGAAGAGATTTGGATCGACTGGACAAGCAAATGTGATAATGGAAAGACTAGATGACTAGGAAAACACTAAGAAGCACATCTACTCTCTCAATGAAAACCTGTTACTGAACCAGAAGAAACAGTTGCAAGACCTACTAAAGGAGTATGAGGACATTATTGCGATCAGTTTCAAGGACCTACTGGACCAAGTCTTCTTCACACACCATATCAACACAGGAGATGCCAAACCGATCAAACAAGCACCCTACAGATTGCCAGCCAACTATCATGACTTTATACAAAAGCATGTTCAAGAGCTATTGGAGTCAAGAGTGATTGTACGATCAAAAAGCCCTTGGGCATCACCTATCAGCATAGTACCAAAGAAGGATGGACAGAGAATGGTTATCAACTATTGCAAATTGAACTCAGTCACCAAGAAGCACGCATATCTGATCCCACACTCAGAGAACTTATAAAACATGTTGAAAAAGACACAAATCTACTCAATCTTGGATCTATGGGCAGGATATAACCAAATCGGAATGATGCCCGAAGTACAGGAGAAATCGGCATTTGTTACACCATTTGGATAGTATGAATTCACAAAAATGTCCTTTGGACTTTGCAATGCACCCGCCACCTTCCAGGCTGCAATGAATGAGATCTTTTACGATTTGATTGAATATGGAGTAATTGTGTACATCGATGACATCAACATCTATGTGGAAAACTTCACAGAACACATGGTGATCTTGAAGGAAGTATTTGAACAACTCAGAAAGCATGGACTAAGGATCAAGCTAACAAAGTGCTACTTTGGGCAGAAGAAAATTGAATACCTTGGATTTATAATCGATGGAGGAGAAATCTGCCTGGATCCAAAGAAGACTGAAATTATCAAGGCCTTTCCAACTCCACAAGATAAGATGGCCTTATGAGGATTTTTAGGACTGGTCCAGTTCTATAAAAGGTTTATCCCTGGTTACTCTGAAATTGCTGCACCTCTGCACATGTTGCAAAGAAAAGAAAGAGCATAGGAATGGACATCAGCTATACAAACTGCCTTTAACCTAATCAAGAAAGCACTTACCCATGCACCAGTTATAGCAAGACTGGATCTTATGAAAGTATTCAAGCTGTATATGGATGTATCGTCATTTGGACTCAGAGCAATTTTAGCGCAAGATGACAAAGACAGAGAACATGTGATTGCTTATACAGGACGAGCCACCCATGGAGCAGAACCTTCCTATGGAGCCACTCAGCTGGAATGCGTAGCAGTTATTTGGGCTATATAATACTTCTGCCACTTCCTGATTAGAAAACAGTTCACCCTAATAACAGACCACTCAGCTCTCAAATGACTTTGGAATAAGCCAAATCTGACAGGAATGTATGCACGATGGCTAGTGATATTGCAGGAATACAACTTCACAACGCAATACAGAAAAGGACGGAATCATCAGAATGTGAACACCCTCTCACGCCTACCCCAATTTATTCAAGACCGACACCCTAAACCAAAAAGAATATACCTACCCAATGAACACTGAACTCTATAACGGATATTTGGATTACCTCAATAACCTAACCTTTACTGGGATGATGAATGAAAATAATCAATGGCTTATATGGACAACGGCACTCAACTATTTTATCAAGAATAATATACTTTACCGATGGCACAGAGGACAGACATGACTTGTAGTTCCTGAATACAAAAAGCAAATGGTACTTCAGGCCTCTCACGATCATCAGCTGGCAGGACACATGGGTGTAGACAACACATATCAATGACTATTAGAAAAATATTATTGGAAGAATATGTATGAAGACATTAGAGAATATATCAGAAGATGTGACACTTGCCAGAAGAGGTGCCAAGGAAAGGAAGTTGAGACCTTACAACCGATTGTACCTGGAGGACCCTTCGAACATATTGGAATAGACATTGTTGGACCGCTACCAAGAACACTTAGAGGAAATCGATACATTGTAGTAGCAGTAGATTACCTAACCAAGTACCCTGAAGTAAGAGCATTGCCCCTTGCAGATGCCCTTAATATTGCACCTTTTATCTATGAAGATATTATCTGCTGCTATGGAATACCTTATGAAATGACCTCCAATCAAGAGACTGAATTCATTAATGAATTCATACAGATATTGACGCAACACTTTGGAATCCGCCAGATAAAAACTACTGCCTACCATCCCCAAGGAAATGGACTCACTGAACAAACGAATCAAACCATCAAAAACACAATTGCTAAAGTAGTACAATCACAAGGAGGAGATTGGGACTTGTACCTACCTTCCACCTTATTTGCACTACGAACAATGAAACAAGAGATAACAAAGTTCACCCCTTTTGAGCTCGCTTATGGAAGGAAGGCTCATCAGCTGGTAGACCAAGTAATGACCACCCCGGAACCCAGCCACACCCCTTGGGAAATGCAAATTGAGCATCATGTGACAAAAGAAATCCAAGAATTACACAATGTCCAGAACAAGGTAAAAGAATTTATTACCATCACACAAGATTGACAAAAGAAGAATTATGACAAGGAACACAAGGAAACCGAAAGATTAAAGATCGGTGACCAAGTCTTACTATACTGGAACATAGTAGAGTCCTCATGGTCAGCAAAATTGGACCCAAAATGGGAAGGACTATACTATATCGCCAGTATAAGAGGAACTACGTATCAGTTATGAAAAATGACAGGAATGATCTTACCCTATACTATCTACCGAAACTACCTCAAGAAATATCATGCCCCGTTGGAATAACTTCCATGAAGTCTGAGTTAGCCTGATTGAGGTCTACCGACATATAGAACCTCTGGAAGACCTTGAGGAGATAGAAGGATCAACCTTATAGAAGACTCGATCAATTGTACACAACATTCAAAGGAGACAACACCTGGCACAAATTAATGAATAGAAGGAATACTACCGAATCGCACAACTCTGGGATGAAGAAGTTAAATATATCTGGAACCAGAAGGATAGAGAAATCTGTCAATGAGCACTCAAAGGAGCACTCCCTACCTATAATGTAAGAATGGCCGATCGGATTTATCAACTATTCAAGCACAAGCCTAGTGCTTTGAATTACTTTTGATGCAGTACACACCAACTAAATCAACTGACACAGAATGATATGAAGGAACTAGAGGAAGAGGTAAAACAGTTACAAAGAGATTTCTCCGAGTTAGAACTGTACCTTGAAGTCTAACATGCAGAAAGGAAGGAGATGTGACGGAACATTTTGTGATGATATATAATTTGATCATGTGAGATCACAAGTCATGTGACTTGCAATAATGCTAAAACCTGAAGCATTGTTGAGACTTGTAACATTGTTGAGATCTGCAATCACACTATAACCTAAAATAGTATTTCGATCTGATATATTATTTCGTAGCCCAATTACATTATAACCTGATATATCATTTTATTATATTTTAGCCAATCAATTTGTACCTTATATTTAGCCGAGCTAATCAGAAATTCAAGTAGTAACCTGGGTAGCTGCCCATATAGCACCTTATAATTTCTTATAAATACCCCGCTTACAATTATCAATAAAATTCAGACTGCAACAAGCTAAGGAAGCTTACAATAGACAACCCAAGGGATACTGAAGCCTTACTCAAGGAGTAAGTAATTGAAATAGTTTCGAGATTCTAATAGATACACTTTATTCAATCACACTTAATTCTTGCTAGTTAACACCTACATTGACACCCTTCTTAAGATGCTATCGCATAACCCGCTAAGACTCCTGAAACATATTTTCTGCACTTGCTCAATCCCAAGTATTTCGCTGTTAATATATTTTAGTCCACCACAATATGCTTCTTGGTGACTGTGTTTAGCTTATAATAGTTAATAACCATTCTCTATCTATCCTTCTTTAGTACTATACTGATAGGTGATACCTAGAGGCTCTTTGATTATATAATCACTTCTGACTCTAATAGTTCTTAGATATGCTTGTATACAAAGTCATGATAGTTAGCTGACAGTCTGTAGAGTACTTACTTAATTGGTTTGGCATCTTCTATATCAATGTAGTGAGTAAAGAAAGCTTAGTCTAGAAGGTCTTTGAAGCTGATTGTGATGATATTCTTATATTCTTTGAGTAAGTCCTGCAACTGCTTCTTCTAATTTGGTAATAGGTTCTTATTGAGAGAGTAGACATACTTCTTGGCATTCTTCTAGTCATCTAGTCTTTCTATTATTACATTAGCTTATCCAGTAGATCTAAATCCTTTCTTTTCTCATTGTGTTTCTTCTAAGTCTTTTACTTCTTTTAGCAGCTGCTGTTTATATCTGATAATTACTATTTGAGTAATTCAATCTCCTTAATATACTTTGAATTAACTGTTGTTGTGATTAACTAATCTAACTTCAATTTCCCCTCTGTAGTCTTCATCTATCAGTCTAGGAAAAGCTTCTATTTTAGAGTTATAGTAAAGTTCACTTCTTACCTATACTTGTACATATTGTTTAGGTGGTAAGGTAATAGCAATTCTGGTTTTTATAAAGGCTAATGATTTTGGTTCCAGGGTGCAGTCTTCATCAGCATATAGGTCATAGCCTGTAGCTCCTTCAGTTTTTCTCTTTAGTATAATTGCAGTTTTTATCAGTCTTTTAACTTAAGTTGCTGTTTCCTTCTCTTCAACTGTGAATACTTCTTTGAAAGTAGGGATGTTAGATTTTTTCCACTGCTTATAAGTTGTGTATTTGAGTAGGTTCTACTATAAGTCTTTCTACCACCAATATTGCATGTTGATATATTTATCAGGGTGAATTACTTCTTCTAAGGTAATAATTTCTTTCTCTGAGTTTGAGTCACTTTTTTTTAATTAAGATGGGTCTATCATCTTTATCATCATTATCTCAGAATAAAGCTTTAACTTTGGCAGATATCTGGATAGTATAAACTTTATTATTTCATTTATCAGGTATTTCCTTATCTTCATTTTCTTCAGATATAGTCTGTTCTTATTTTTGGTTATAACATTCTCTTTAAATTCTATAATAGTTAATATCATATAGCTCATTTAGATATCTAACTCAATTTTTGCATTCCCAAAGGTCATAGAGGTTGACTTTGTCTCAATAGTATCCTTATAGATAGATGTTATAGTTTCCCTAAAGGCATCCTTTACCAATGTGTTCAATATTCATCTAGAAGTAATTCTAAACTTCTTCAGTGTTGTTTGCAAATAAGTAAGTGTTCCTTCTATTATATAGTTCTTGATTCATTAGAGGTGGGGTCCTTTGGCAGGTCTGTGATAATCTTAGTTTTTTAATCCTTTTCTCAGATGGCAAGTACATCTCTAGGATGTTCTGATAGAGTATTAACTTCATATCACTGCAAGTGTACATCATTTCAGCACAATAGATGCATTGCTTGCAAAATGGATATCTTGTATTCCTCATGTTATATTCAATCAACTGATTCTTCTCCAAAGGTGTTAGGTGATGATATTTACTGTAGATTACTATATTGGCTTCTTCTTCTTCTACTATATTAATGTGTATCTGTCTAGGGGTTATTTTTTTATCTATATTACTTTCATCTTCTAGTCTCTAAGTAAGTCTCAGTACTACTCCTTTCTGAATGTCCAGAGGTATACTGAACTTCCTTCTATAATTAACAAAGATCAATCTCTATATATTTAGATCAATTCTAGCTTTAGTTTTCTTTACTAGCTGTTGCCCAAGATAGTATTATAGGATTGTACATCAGTGATAATCATTCTGATAGGTATGATTTCTGTTCTAAACTGGACTGATACTTTTTGGAGTACTCCTAAAGGTATACTACTTTTTCCACTTGTAATAATCAAGGTAGAAGTGGCCAGTTCATCAATATCTCATCCTAAGTGGTATAAGAAATGCTTGGTGATGATTCTGACTTCTGCTCCTATGTTGATAATAACTGAGTATGCTAATCCTCCAATGTTATATTGTGCATAGGCAGATGAGATATAGATTCATTCTTCCTCTTCTTTAGTAGTATTAACTTTCTCAAATCGAATGGTTAGCTTAGTTTTGGTAATTTGCATTTTCACCTTCTGCTTTGTTGATAGTGTAATTTAGAAGAGTTGCTTGAAGGTAATGTTGGCCTTCTGACTAGCAATATCTTGCCAAGGGTTATATTTGAATTCTCTGACTCTTCTGGGTTTCTTCTCCTTGTTCTTCTCCAGATCTATTATTTCTTCATCTTCAGTAGTTGAGATAACTATCTTGCCAGATTGTATTGTCTGCTTGAAGACTTTGTCCTATTGATCTTTATTCAATTGTTATCTTTGTATTGGTTTCTTAGATTTCTCAATGACAACTTCAGGTACTTGAGCTGGTTTTTTCCTTGGGTAGAGAGTCTTTCTAGTAGTGGTGTGGCTGACTGCTTCAATGGGATAGGCTTCTAAATATTCCTCATTAAATTCTTTATCTTCTTCCTTGATTTCCTGCATTACATTGGTATGGTCAGCCTTCTTATCTTCCTTCTTTTCTTAGCCTTTCTTTCAACTTCTAGTTTGGCAATCTTTAGCAAAATGACCATACCTTCTATAGAGGAAACAATTCATCTTGATCTTGCTTTGTTCTTCAGCAATGTAGGTTCCTCTTAGCTATTTGTTCTGGCAGATTACCTTAGCTTCAAGATTAGTAATATATATTATCATTTTGGAGAACATCTTAGTAATCTTCTTCATTTCATCTTCATATATTGTTTTTTCTGTTTTTGCTATAACTGTTAGTTTAATGATATTCTCTTTAGGTAGTTTGGTTGATACTGATACCATTTGAACTACAGGTATTTCAGTATTGAACTTCCTGTATAAGTCCTGTAGTAACTTATTATACAGTAATGTAGAGTGTCCTATTTTAGTATTCCAAAAGGCTTATGCCATTCTGACTTTCTCTTCTATTCTTCAGAGGCTAAACCTTTTGATGTAGCATTGGAAATCTGCAGGTAAGCTATTTATAAATACCATTTCTCATACAACTGGGCTGGTCTCTCCATAAAGTTGTATATACTGATCAATGATAGTAACCCAATCTTTCAAGTACTGGTTGATTAACATCTTTATATTGAATAGTTACTCATTAATTGATTCTCATTTCTGTTCAGTAAAATATTTCTCTTCTAACCAGGTTCTTATAGTATCCCAATGAGTGACAGCTACTTGTATAGGTGTGGCTCCATTTCCAGCTGCTGCAGTGGCTGTGATAATCAACCCTTTTAGTCCAGTGGCTGCAGCATTAGTTAAGGCTAGGCAATATGTTTCTTTTATAGGTCCTCTAAGTTGGGTAGCCAGGATAGTAATCCATTGGGTGCTGGCCAATCCTTTAGCTGTGAAGTAGCTCTCTAAATTATTTAAGAATTCTTGAACATACTCTTTGGTATATCCATAAAAGATAGGTAGTTTATCTGATATAATTTCTTTATCCTTTTGAAGTCTTCTCCTAGATAGGTATAGTAATATAGGTAGTGGTGGTGGTAGTGCCATTCTTACTTTTATCTTCTACTATAGGTTTTAGCAAGTTTGGTTACACAATATAGATAATAAATTAGTTGATACCTTGGAACTGCCTGTAAGGAAGTGTCTGATAATACTAATCTGCATTGGACTTAGGAATCTTCAAGTATATCATAAGGTTTCTAAGGTATCAAAAATACTTTGTTTCTTTATAAGATTGTTAATTTCTATACTCTTGAAGTCTTCATGCTTTTCTTAAAAGATATAAAGGGAGTGAGATCTTAAGCTCTCAAAAGGTCTTTGAGTATGCACAGCTTTAGAAGTGAAGTTTATTGAATAAAGAATTAAGGAATATTTATATAAAAAGGTCAAAGCTAAATATATAACAAATAAATGATACAATATAACTAATAAATGAGGTAATGATCAAATAATATGCTAATGATCTGATAATCAAGGACTGAGATAACCAAGCACCAATAATAATACTTAATGATTAAAATAAAGTATAGGAAAACTGCTAAATTAATTCTAAGTGATGGAAATAGTAAGATCAGTGAAAATGATTGCTGCATCATTCTTGATAGATTATGTGAGAGTCAGAAGAGCTCAGAAATTAGATAGATGTAGAAATATTGCTACATCACCAGAGATTATATGAGAATCAGAAGAGCTTGAGAAATTGGATAGAACAATTACTGATGGAAAATCAGAAGATTGGATAGGTGGGAAATTGGATAGTTCTATTACTTCTTAGTAGATTTTGTCAGCAATGATGCTTGGATAGAGGGGTGGAGATTGTCATCTGATTCTGTAGGAATTCAGAAGAGTTTTGACAGTGTAGATTTTGGCAGTATAGATTTCTTCTATGTTCAATTTGGGTTTCTTCAAGAAAAGGGTAGATACTGTGGTGTAATTGCTGTACTCTTACAGTTGAAGTGTTGATTGATTTCCTGCCAGTCAGCACCAATTGTGATAGACTAAAATATATTAATAGTGAAATACTCAGAATTGAGCAAGTATAGAAAATATGTTTTAGAGGTCTTAGTAGTTTATATAGTAGCATCTTAAAAAGGTTATGTATCTATATAAGTGTTAACTGGCAAGAATTAAGTGCAATTAATTGAATAAAATGTATATCTATTAGAATCTTGAAACTATCTCAATTGCTCACTTCTTAAGTAAAGCTTTAGTATCCCTTAAGTTGTCTGTTATAAGCTTCCTTAGCTTGTTGCAGTCCAAATTTTATTGATAATTGTGAGAAGGGTATTTATACAAATTGAAGAAAGTGCCATATAGATAGCTGCTCAAAACTCCTAGTATAAATTAATTAGTTAAGATAAAAATACTATATCAAGTTATAATATAATTGGGTAACAAAATAATATATTAGATTGAAATACTATTTTAGATTATAATATAATTATAGATCTTAATAACACTAAAGGTTTTAGTAATGCTAAAGGTCTTAATAATACTAAAGGTCTTATAACTATAATCAAAATTAGTGTTATCATTAAATGTTCTGTTACAATATAGAAGATGTGGAGAAAAAGGATATAATGCTTTAAGATGCATGATTAAAACAAGTAGGATTGTCTAATTAGGAACTTAATAATGAACTCAGATAAATATTATCATCTTTGAAGAAAAAGATTTCAATAGCAAAGACAAGTATAACCAAGTAGAAGCTTTCCTAACAATATAGAAAAAATGAAACCTAGATGACCTAAGAAGACAGAATCTTCTTATATAACAAAAACTCTATAAATAGTACAAAGAGTATAAGAAAGAGAATTTGATAATGATAAGCAAGATGAGCTCTTTGAAAAAGAAGTCAATTGTATCATTTGAGAAGATATACCAATGTCTGAAGCACTTATAAACAAAGAAAACAAGAAATGCAAGTTGTGAAAATTCAAGAAATATAGCCTTAATATCTGAAAAGAAATAGAGAATATGACAATTCTGGTCAAAGTAGGATAACTTACTAAATTTCTAACATTTCAACAACAAATCTAAAAAGGAATAAGTGATATACAATCTAGATATGAAGTGGTAGAAATCAATATGATATAGTAATCAAAAGATAATGAACTACAGAATTTATCAATATATTTATAGTATCAGATTGAAGAAATTATAATATTATACATTATCAATATAGTATAATAGAACATTATGTGATAACATACATTTTGATCATATAAGATCACAGTCATATGACTCTTAATAACATTAAGACTCTTAATGTTATTAAAACCTTTAATATTATTAAGATCTACAATCACACTATAATCTAAAATAATACTTCAATCTGATATATTATTTCATCATTCAATTATATTATAATCTAATATATTATTTTATTATATCTTAGCTAATTAATTTGTATCTTATATTTAGCTGAGCCAATTAGAAATTTGAGTAGTAACCTGGGTAGCTGCCTATATAGCATCTTGTAATTTCTTATAAATACTCTACTCACAATTAACAATAAAAATTCGGACTGCAACAAGCTAAGGAAGCTTACAATAGATAACCTGAGGGATACTAAAGCCTTACTCAAGAAGTGAGTAATTGAGATAGTTTCAAGAATCTAATAGATACACACTTTATTCAATCAATCACATTTAAAATTCTTACTAGTTAACACTTATACAGACATATACCCTTCCTAAGACACTATTGTATAATCTGCTAAGACCCTTAAAAATATATTTCCTATACTTGCTCAACTCCGAGTATTTCACCATTAATATATTTTAGTCTATTATATTATAAACACCATTTCTCACATGACTGGGCTGGTTTCTCTACAAAGTTATATATACTGATTAATGGTAGTAACTCAATCCTTCAGGTACTAGTTGATTGATATCTTCATGTTGAATAGTTGCTCCTTAATCAATTCTTGTTTCTGTTTGGTAAAATATTTTTCTTCTAATCAGGTTCTAGTAGTATTCTAATAAGCAATGGCTAATTGTGCAGGTGTGGCTCCATTTCTAGCTGCTATAATAGCTGTAATGAGTAACTCTTCTAGTCTAGTAGTTGCTACATCTGTCAAGGCTAGATGATATGTTTCTCTTATAAGTCCTCTGAGTTAAGTAGCTAGGATAGTAATCCATTGAGTGTTGGCCAGTCCTTTAGCTACAAAGTAGCTCTTCAAATCATCTAGAAATTCTTGAACATACTCTTTAGTATATCTGTAAAAGGTAGGTAGTCTATCTAATATAGTTTCTTCATCCTCTTGAAGTCTTCTCCTAGGTAGGTATAGTAATATAGGTGGTGGTAGTGGTAGTGCTATTCTTGCTTTTATCTTCTACTATAGGTTTTGGCAAGTTTAGTTATACAATGTAGATAACAAATCAGTCAAGGTATTGATTGATTTCCTACCAGTCAGCATTAATTATGATAGACTAAAATATATTAACAACAAAATACTCTAATATTGAGTAAGTACAGAAAATATGTTTTAGGATCTTAGCAGATTATATGGTAGTATCTTAAGAAGGTTATATATCTGTATAAGTATTAACTAGCAAGAATAAGTATAATCAATTGAATAAAATATATATCTGTTAGAATCTCAAAACAATCTCAATTACTTACTCCTTAAGTAAGGCTTTAGTATCTCTTAGATTATCTGTTGTAAGCTTCTTTAGCTTGTTGTAGTTCAAATTTTATTAATAATTGTAAGAGAGGTATTTATAGAAATTGAAGGAAGTGCTATATAGATGGCTACTCAAAACTCCCAGTATAAATTGATTGGCTAAGATATAATAAAATAATATATCAGGTTATAATATAATTGGGTAGTAGAATAATATATCAGATCAAAATACTATTTTAGATTATAATATAATTATAGATCTTAATAATACTAAGAGTCTTAATAATACTAAAGGTTATAATAACACTAAAGGGTCATATGACTGTGATCAAAATATATCACTACTAAATGTTTTATCACAATATACACACCTGCCCTTAGATCTACACTTGAATTACTTACCTTGTTCCACCAATAAATAACTAATAAATCAGTTTAGATTATCAACTTGTTGAATGAGCTAGAAAGCTAGAAGGACACCCAACTGAGGACCCAATCTACACCCAAATAAATGAATAATCTAAGAGTTAGAAAAGAAAATAGATAAATAAATCAGCTTATGCCTGAAAAACAAGCTTTATAAATAAACAAAATGTTAAAATCATACTATTTGAATCATATAACCTACCTCTAGATATAAACAAAATGAATTATGCAAGGAATACACCATGACTACCATATATAGTAAAATCTTGAGTTATATATCGAAATCAGTAGTATAACTCACATATGCACCATACAGAGAGATTCTTGCAAAATCTTTATAATAAAAAACAAAGAAAGTCAAAATAACTGAAATGAGAAAGATAAGTAAGTCATAATAAATCCATGAATAACTGAGTATCCAAACAGACATATAGATATATCTAGACAAGATCAGCATCTATAATGATATAGAAAAAGAGAAAGAAAAAGAGAGTCCAGGTCTTCAGTTATATATTTCTTTTTTTTTTAAAATATTTTAATATTCTAGAGTCTATTTTATTCAGTTATTTCATCATCACCCCCTACCTTTTATTCATTAAACAATTATTTTATTTTGATAAATTAATTAATTATCAATCAATTGGTTTCATTTTTTTATATTACTTTTCAGTGTATTGAACAATAATATATTTCTATCTAACATATATTTTATTTATTATCTTAATAACTTATTCTCTTTTATTCAGATCAGATAATATTTTTTTTTTTTTTTAGTAATCTTCAATAGATATATTTCATTTATTTGCATTTTGAATATTATTTGATGTCATTAACTATTTTTCATTTAGGATATTATTTTACTATTTTATATTCCATATTTCCCAAGAGTCATTTGTTTATAGAAACATAACGAGCTACTTCTTTATTTAGTAATATCCTTATCAAGAATAGTATTTTCTCATTTTTATATTGTGATGAACTAAAATATTCTAACAGCAAAATATTCACTATAGCATATCTTAGAGATCTTAGCAAGTTATGCAGTAGTAGCTTGAAGGGTAGTGAATGACTAGTAGGAAAGTATATTAAATAGTAAATGTAATAAGCTTTGTTGTAAATAAACTTCTCTTGTTTTGAGTCCCTTGGCTCTCTTTCTCTCTAACTATTACTTAGTCTCAGACTAAGGCTTGTGGAGTCCACTTAAAGGTCTTATCCATTCCTTGGGTTATCTGTAAGAAGCTTTCTTAGCTTGTTGCAGTCTAAATTTTATTGATAATTGTAAGAGGAGTATTTATAAGAAATTACAAATTGAAGGGAGTGCTATATGTATAGCTGCCCAAAACTCTCAGTATAAATTAATTAGCTAAGGTAAAATAAAAAAAGTAATAAACTAAAAATAAAAGGGGGTAAATACTTATTCAGAATCTAAACTGTCATTCAGAATCTAAATGCTCATTTAGAATCTAAACTATCATTCAGAATCTAAATGGTTGTTAATCCAGTCTGGTCCACAGAATTATACAATTTACAATTTGGAAATTAATAATATAAATGTAGGAATATACTACTCTAACTAAGAAATATACTAAGTAAAGTAGTACTGCAGTACAAATACATTTTCAAGCAATTCAATGTAATAAAAATTCTTTCCATCATATTATTTTTAGTTAACTTCAATGGATTTAACTAACAGATTTAACTGAAGACTAGTAACAATATTATGCAATTTGCATTACTACTAGAAGGTCAAATAATATTATTTGAGAAAATGATTTATTTACTATCAGGAGATGATGCTTATAAATAGGGGAGTAATAAGAGAAAGTAGAAATTTTAACTATAGTAAACCCTACAGAATCAGATAATGATCCCCTCTCCATCCAAGCATTGTTGCTGATAAAATCTATTAAGAAGTGATGAAACTATTGTGATGGCTGACCCCCAACTTGACTGATTTTCGTGAATTTGTACTACGCTTGATTTAGAAAGTTATTGTAATGCTTTGTCCCACTCCTATTTTATTGGCATGACTCCTATTTTATTGGCATAACTCCTATTTTATTGGCATAACTCCTATTTTATTGGCATAACTCCTATTATTTTGGCGAAAGAGTCATTATGTATTCTTCGTAACAATTAGATTATATTTTCATAATGAAGTCTTTATTAGTTGTTCTTTAGTCTTTCAATTTGTATAAATACCCTCTCTATTTCTATCTAAATAAATCAGTTTGCACAGAGTCTTGGAATATCTCAATATCAGTCATAGTAAAGCCTGAAGAGCACAGCACAAAGCTGTAGTAAGGATATGTAAAGGGAGATATCACATCTGACACTCTAAGCATTCTCAATAAACAAATAAATGAATGACCGGTTTTTAGTATATTTGTCACATCTTGGTGCTGACTGGCAGAAGAGTTATCGAAAGACTGACTCTCACATCCTCATTCAAGCAGGACTGAACTACCCCCTTCAAATAATGACAGCGCACCTATAGTGGAAGACAGCATCATTCAAAATAGACCACCAAAGGATATCCCTGCTTTTTATATAAAGAAGATCACCAAACAGCTCTAGCTTCGAGGAAGAAGAATTTATTACACCTGACCCTTTGGATGGTGACTATAGCAAGACAAGAGAATCCATTGCCTCCCTTACAGTATATGACGGGCTCTTATCAGATGATGAATCAGCCATCGATTTTGGTGATGATCTACAAGCATTATTTTATGAATCATCAGATGACGAACCAGAAAACAATACATACAAAATGACAGAAAGACCACTGACCTTTACTGGTTACATACCAGCTGAATCTGTAATCAAGTTCATCGAAGATTTGCAGATTTACAACACAATCCGATAGTTCAACAACATTGCAAAAGTAAATGTCCTAGAAGCAGTTTTATGAGGACCTGCCAAGACCATATATGATGCCATAATAGCTGCTATGGCAGCAAATGGAGGATTTAATAAAGGAGCAGGAGGGGCAAATGCAGAAGCTGATGCCTTAGTAACCTTCACCAATGCTATTGCATGGTTAAGAGAAATCTACCATACCACCGATATACAGCAAAGCATAAAGGATCAGCTAGCATTGATGTACCAAGGAATAAATGAAAGTCCCCTCACCTTCCACACAAAGATACAACATGTGGTAGATCTCGCGAGATATCCAGCAGCTAACCAGGATCTCATTATAGAGCAGTCTTTTATGAATGGACTTCACCGGAAAATCGCTCTTCAAGTATGCTCCAGCCCAGTTAGACTAAATCATACACAAAAGGTAGACTATGCACAAAGATATTGGGCCACATGAAACCTGGGTCAAGATATAATGCAACAGATTTTACTAAGCAATCTTCAAGAAACCTACATAATACCAATGGTTGTACCCACTATCGCACTAGCAATAGTCAACTGGGGAGCAGCTTCATGAAAAGATCCAGCCATGGATGATCTCATTAAATAAATGAGCAAAATGACTGCACATATATCGGACCTTAAAAGACAAATTGATGCACAGTAACCGGTCTAACAATTTATAACAAACCCAACCCCTGCGACAGGATCAAATGCATATCTGATCAGAAACTTAAGGTGCTTCAGGTGTAACCAAGACAGGCATATTTCAAGAGACTGTACTCAACCCAACATGAGAGTATGCAGAAGATGTAGAGAAAAAGGGCATTATGCTTCAAGATATATAACTGAAATAAGCAGAATTGCCCAACCAAGAATCTAAGGACAAACTCAGATAAATGTCGTCACCTTTGAAGAAGAAGATTTTGATAGCGAGGATGAGTATAGCCAAGTAGAAGCATTTCTGGCCACACAAGAGAAATGAAAACCTGGACATCCCAAAAAGGCAGGATCTCCCTATATAATAAAAACTCCATGGGTAGCATAATGAGCACAAGAACAAGAATTCGATGGTGATGAACAAGATAAGCTCTTCAAAGAAGAAGTGAACCAAATCATCCGAGAAGATACACCAATGTCTGAGGCACCCACAAGTGAAGGGAATAAGGAACGCAGATTGAGGAAATCCAAGAAATACAGCTTAGACGTATAGAAAGAAATGAAAAATATGACTATTCCAGTCAAAATAGAATAACTTGCTGAATTTCCAACATTCTGGTAGCAAATCTGAAAAGGGATAAGTGATGCACAACCTGGATATGAAGTAGTGGAAATCAATGCAGTACAACAATCAGAAGACGATAAACTACAGAACTCATCAGCATACTTACAATGTCAGATTAAGGAAATTACGATGCTATGTATTATCGATACAGGTGCTGGAGGATGTATCATTAGCAAAACAATGCTCGACCGACTTGGGTGGCAGATTGAAGAGGCCACAACCATGACAATTGTAGTAGCAGATGGACATGTCGCAACACCACTTGGCAAAGTACATGAATTACTAATCTACTTTGGTAAACTTATTATTCTAGTATCAGCAATGGTAGTTGACACCACATCCTACAACCTTGTTATCAGAAATAACTGGTTAAAGAAAGTATGAGCAGTAATCGACCTTGGTGTATGCAAAATGTGAATCACTTGGAAAGGACAACGTTATGAAATACCTATCAACTTAGAAAGAGGAGTTCACCCACAAATGATAGAAAGTAATGATAAGGATGAGCAAAAGGAATTCTTCATGATATAGATCATATGAACTAACCAGAAGGCCAAACCCTTGAAATGAAAAAGTAAACAAGCCGCTGGATTTGACCTTTCTACCATCAAAGATATCGAACTGCAACCGGGAGAATCATGCATAGTTGGAATAGGAATCGCCATGAAAATACCTCAAGAGCATTATGGTCAAATTAAACTGAGGAGTTCCCTAGCAGTTGCTGGAATCATGATTGATGCAGGAGTCATTGATGCAGATTACACAGGCAAAATCAAAATTGTAGTTATTAACTGACATTAATTCAACATAGCCAAACTCTATGGAGGAGATTGAATTGCACAGCTAATAATCATACCTATCTGGACAAGCAAGGCCGTGGAAGTAACTAACCTTAAAGGAACAACTAGAGGAGACAAAGGGTTTGGATCCACTGGAATGAATATCACAAAAATCATAACAGAACTCAAGCATGCACCCAAAATGGCGAATAAGAAGATGTATACCTTCAGAGAATAGCTTAACAAAGAAGAAAGGAAGGAGTTACAAGAACTCATCAATGAGTACTCTGATATATTTGCGACAACTTTTGAGAAGATTAACCTGAAGCTGCCAAAGCACTTTCATTATATTAATGTCTAAGGGTACCCCCTAATCAAATGTGCACTATACCAAACACCACCTACGTATATCGAATGGCAATAAAAAGAAATCGACAATATGGTCAAAGGAGGAATGGCTGCTGAGACAGACAGCCCATAGGGATTTCTAAATGTTATTATACCCAAGAAAAGATTAGAAGCTGGAACCTTTGCTCTAAGAATGTATACCGATTTTAGGAAGCTAAATGATATCACTAAAGGAGATACCTTTCCAATACCAAGAATCAACGACACCTTCTCAAAGATACCAATCTGTGCGAGCCTCTACACAACCCTTGATATGACTAGTAGATATTATCAGATGGGACTTGATGAAGAATCGCAGGAAATTGCTTCCTTTGTAACCCCGCAAGGTCATTGGAAATATTTATGAATGCCGTTTGGACTCAAGAATGCCCCAGCAAGCTTCTAGAAAATGATGACTAAGATATTTGGAGATCTCATCAGAAAAATATTATTAGTATATATTGACAACATTATGATATTTATGGTAACATTCCCGGACCACATCAAGGTACTACATGAAGTGTTCAACCAAATAAGAACCAAAGATCTTTATTTAAAACCAAAGAAGTATACATTTGCTGCAGAAAAAGTTATAATGCTTGGGCACATCATTGATAAAGAAGGAATCTGAACCGATCCAGCTAAAGTAGAAGCTGTTACCAAATTCAAACGACCTACAAACTAAATAGAAATGCGTGCCTTTCTGGGACTAGCCTCATACTACCATCAATACATATACAATTTTGTAAGCTTAGCTGAACCACTATATATAACCCTAACAAAAAGCTACAATTGGGTAGAAATCGATAAAGAACAAAGTGAACTCGAACAAGAAGTACTCAATGCATTGAAGAAGGCTCTAGCAACTGCACCTGTATTAGCAAAACCAAACTGGATGAAGCTTTTCAAGCTTTATACTGACGCAAGTGCAATAGGAGTAGGAGCAATCCTTTCACAAGATGATGCTAAGGGCTTAGAACAAGTAATTTGTTACACAAGCAAAGGAATATGCGGCACTGAGAAGAATTATGAATTAACCAAATTGGAGTATCTCACAGTTGTATGAGCAGTCAAGTGGTTTAGATATTACCTTATTGGATAATACTTCGAAGTCATTATGGACCATTTAGTGCTCAAATAGTTGTTCAATAGGCCCGATCCAAGTGGAATATATGCATAGTGGATCATGACACTTCAAGAATATGATTTCACAGTGAAGTTTAGAAAAGGGAAGACAAATCAAAATGTCGACACACTCAGCAGAATACTATTATTGGATGCCCAAGGCGGGGCACAGCAATGAATGCAACACTGTACTATGATATAGTGATTTAGTTGACAAGAAGGAAGATTAGAGAAGATATAGAGGATTGGACAAAGAACATTTTATTAACCACTGGTAGATAGTATGAAATTCAGAACAATTTATTATACTATAAAAAGGAGGGACACATTATTCCAGTAATTTAGGAGAAGGATATATTAAACATTTTATCATTAGTACACAATCATCTATTATCTGGACACGTAGGCCAGGACAATACTTTATATTGACTCAGGAATTCAGCATGGTAGCCTGGAATGCAAGATGATGTAACCAACTTTGTGCAAAATTGCAACATATGTCAAAAATGAGCAAGAGCAAAAGATATACCCTAAGCTGCCTCTGCAACTATCAAGGCTGAGCCATTTTCACACATCAGGATAGACATTATAGGACCCATACTAGTAACATTAATAGGAAAAAGATATATTATTTTAGTAGTAGATTTCTTTACAAAATATCCAGAGGCAATAGCAGTTAAGGACACAGATGCATAGACAGTAGCCAAGTTCTTACATACTAACATTATTTGCCGACATGGGGTACCAAAGGAAATAACCAGCAACCGAGGCACAGAATTTCTGAATGAATTAATTAGAGAACTTGAGTGAACTTACTATATCAAGCATATCTGAATGATATCATACTACCTATAAGGAAATGGTCAAACTGAATACACCAACCAGACGGTTAAGAATATTTTGGCAAAGATTATCGATCAAGAAGCAATATGGGACCATTATCTTGATAGCACTCTTTTTGTGGTTCGAACCATTTGACAAGCCTCAACAAAGTTCAGCCCCTTTGAGCTTGTGTATAGGAGACTACCAAACTGAGAATTCCACCACCCCGAAAAAGATGTCAGAACATATGACGATCATTTATGAGCTTATGTCACATGAGATATCAGCAGGTTACAATTGATCTGAAAGAAGGCATCTGTGTTTATTGACAAGGTGCAGGAGAGACAACAGATGAACCAAAATAGGAAGGCAAATGCAACCCCCTTGCATATCGGAGATCAAGTCCTAGTATATCAAAACATTGTAGAATTGTCATGGTCAGCTAAATTACAACCAAAGTGGGAAGGACTATACTATATACAAGCTATAAAAGAAAGTACAATTTGGCTTAGAAGACTCAACGGTTCTATTCTCCCTACCCTGGTCCACTGAAGCAAAGTAAAAATCTATTATGCCTAATAAACGCAGCTCAAAGAAGGATGTGGAAAAAGTGATGAAGGAAGCACTGATGAAGAGATCCAAGACTATCAACTGAACGCCTCTCAACCAAGAGGAAGACCTTGAAAGGCTCCTTCTACTTAGCCAGTAGTACTATGAGTGGTTGTGCTGTCAAAATTGTGCAACTGATGCTACGATCTGGTTCCATCAAGGATGAGCTCGAAGTCTACATCATAAAAACAAGAAACAAGAGATGGTATTATCTAAGTTTGAGAAAGAAATAGCTGACAAGACCTATGCACTCTTTCTGAGCTATGAATGGCTCCTTTCAGGATTCTATGGAAAAACTGTTGATATTTTTAAGTTAACCTTTACTGAAATCACTCAAATTCGTCAAGTTATAGAAGAAGAAACTACCTTGTTGCCCTTTAGTCTTGAGGACAAGACATTCTCAGTTGAGCCCCCAGATGTGATGGCCGACCCCCAACTTGACTGATTTTCGCAAATTTGTACTATGCTTGATTTAGAAAGTTATTGTAACACTTCATCCCACTTCTATTTTATTGGCATAACTTCTATTTTATTGGCATGACTCCTATTTTATTAGTATAACTCCTATTTTATTGGCATGACTCCTATTATTTTAGTGAAAGAGTCATTACATATTCTTCACAATGATTGAATTGTATTTTCATAGTGAAGTCTTTATTAGTTGTTCTTTAGTCTTTCAATTTGTATAAATACCCTCTCTATTTCTATCTAAATAAATCAGTTTGTACAGAGTCTTAGAATATCTCAATATCAGTCATAGTAAAGCCTGAAGAGCACAGCACGAAGCTATAGTAAGGATATACAAAGGGAGATATTATGTCTAATACTCTGAGCATTCTCAACGAACGAATGAATGAATGACCAGTTTTTAGTACATTTGTTACACTATCTAATTTCTCATACTCTTCTAACTCTCGTGATATAGCAATCATTTCTACCATTAGTAATTGTTCTATTTAATTTCTCATGCTCTTCTAACCTTTATATAATCTATTAAGAATAATGCAGAAATCATTTTCACTATCACTATTCCTATTACTCAGAATTAATATAGCAGTTTTCCCATACTTTTATTTGATAATTAAGTATTATTATTAGTACTCAGTTATCTCAGTCCTTGATTATCAGATCATTAGCATATATTATTTAGCTATCACCTCATTTATCAGTTATATTGCATTATTTATTTATCATATATTTAGCTTTGACCCTTTTGTATAAATACTCTCTTTATTTCATTTAATAAATCCCAGCTCCAGCTTTAGCTCTAGCTCTAACTCTAGCTCTAGCTCTTGCTCTCCCAGCTCTCCCAGCTTAAGCTCTCCCTCCTTATTTTTCACTCTTACCTCGATTTTTAGTACAGAACTTAGCCCAGCTACTGGTTCCCAATTGAGCCTATAAATCTTCTATACTTAGCTGATTCCAGAGTCTCATCCTCACAGTAGTAGTATAAATCTCCTCTATTGGCATTGATAAATAATATAGTTTACCTCTAGTCTGGCTAATTTTTACTGTTCTATCATCTTCTATTCTTATAACTGATCTATCTTTTTCAAATTTCACATTATATCTATTCTGATTAAGTCTCCACATTGAAACAAGGTTTTGCTTATATATAGAACATATAATACATCTTGTAATTTTAAGTCTTCATCAAGCTCCACTTTACCAATATGTATTACCTTCAATTCTTCACTTCTAGTATATGTAATTGTTGAGTTATACTCTATTGTTATATCAAATATATCCAATTAATTGAACATATATTGTATAGTACCTGAATCAATAATCATATTAATAGAGGTACTAATAGTTAAGCTTGCCTCAGCATCTAATTTATCACTCTTCTTTAATTCAGAAATTTTTAGACAGGTTGCCACTACATAATCACCTTCACAGAAATAATATTTTCTTTCATATCTATAGCTTCTTTGACCTTTAGTTAAATTATGTCCTTCTCAGTAGTTCCTTCAATTACTATGATTAAATTTATATCTATTACTATATTTAAAGTTACCTCTAGTGTTATCAAATCCACCTTTTGTATTTCCACCTCCTCTAGTATTTTAAAATCTATCTTGTCTATCTCTTCTATCTTGTCCATCTCATCCACCTTATCTACCTTTATTAAATTCTCTATATATTGTTAAATGAGCTTTATCCTTCTTTGTTCTTTTATCTATATCTAGCTTCAAGCATACAAGTTGCAGCTCTAAAAGTATCTCTAGATCTTTCTTATATATCTGAATTAAATCTCAATATTAAAACTACAAGCCTTATAGATATATATGCCTGGCATCTGCCTCAGACATATCAGTAATTTGTAATTTGATTCTTAAAAATTAAATATTATATTCTACAATTGATTCCTTCTGTGTCAGATTTATCAGATTATTACATATAATATATTGATGCTCTGGTGGTAAGAATGCTTTTAATAACAATTTCTTAAACTTCTCTCATATATTAATCTCTTGAGTAGCTTCCTTATTTGCTTCCTTCTAGTTATACCACCAAAGCTATGTGTTACCACTTAATTTACTAACTGCTATACTAACTCCTGCTGAAGTTGATAATTTACCACTAGCACTCTTAAGGAAATTATTGAGAAGATCAATAAATTCCATTAATTTTTGAGCACCACCTTAGCTATCATATTTCTCAATAGACTTCAAAAACTTTTTTAATAAATTACTCAGCTTCCCAGTACTTAAATATAATAGACTAATTTATCCTGGCTGTAGCTCAGTTATACTTATTAAAGTCCTAGCTGATGTGCTTGTTAATATTCTAGCTTCTCTAGATCCTCTAACTCTACTTATCCTAGTTTCAGTTGATGTACTTGCAGTTATTGATTTTGCTGCTGCTACATTTGTTGTTGCTGCTGCTATGGTCAGTATTAATTTACTCAAGTTATCAATCAATATACTAAGTTATTTGTTATTGTATACCTGTTGTTCTGCAAGTTTTCTTTCAAGTCTCTAAATCTGTTTATCCTCTTGAAGGTTTTCCTTATATATATATTTGTATAGGGTGGGTATAGTCAACCTATAAGAGCTTTCCAGCTCTGACCCCAACAGATACATCAGAAAACTATTTTCAGTTCATAGTCTATAACTAGTATCTATGCTCATAGACTATTCTCAAGCTGTTTACAGGCTGTTCTAGCTAGTTTGTAGTTTGCAATATTGTTCTAGAGATGTTTGTGGTTCATGATATTATTCTAGCAGAGTTCTAGAATAGTTCGTAGCTGTTTGCCAATAATAGTTTATAGTCTATGACTAGCATCTATGTCCATGGCTATTTTGTTCATAGCTCTTAGTAAAATAGTTTGCAGCTCTTAGTAAAATAGTTCATGGATTAATTAACCATTTTTCTGATGTAGTTATCATTTGTCTCCCTAGCCTTATAGGTTCTTGCTGATGATGATGGAGCAGATTGTTTTCTACTCCAATTATCAGATTTTTCACTTCAATTGTTATCTAAAAATTTGTCCATCATTTTGTCTCTCAAAAATTGTCATTGTATTTTTATACAAGAAGACCGTTGACAAGTGTTCGTTTTGTTAAAAAATATTCACATTTGATAATATTGTAAGTTGCCTGTTATATTGTGTTGTTCACGAATTGTTGCTCCTTGGTGTTCTCCCCTTTTTTTTTACTCGTCGCGTTGTTTATGAATTGTTGTCCGCGAATCCATTGTCTGCAAATCTATTGTTCACGAATCTGCTGTCTGCAACTCTGTTGTCCGCGAATCTGTTGTCTGTGAATCTGTTATCTGCGAATCTGCTGTCCGCAAATCTGTTGTCTGCGAATCTGTTGTCTGCGAATCTGTTGTTCGCGAATCGTCGTGTTGTTTACAATCATTGTCCGTGAATCTGTTATTGTTTGCGAATTGTCATCTGCAAATCCGTTATCCGCGAATCTGTTGTTCGCGAATCTGTTGTCCGCAAATCTGTTGTCTGTGAATCTGTTGTCCGCGAATCTGTTGTTCACGAATCATCGTGTTATTTACGAATCATTGTCCACGAATCTGTTGTTGTTTGCGAATTGTCATCCGCAAATCCGTTGTCTGTGAATCTGTGTTGTTTACGAATTGTCGTCCGCGAATCTGTTGTCCACGAATCTGTTGTTCGCGAATCTGTATTGTTTACGAATTGTTGTCCATGAATCCATTGTCCGTGAATCTGTTGTCTGCGAATCTGTTGTCTACGACTTTGTTGTCTATGAATCTGTTGTCTGCGAATTGTCATTGACTATATGTACCCCTTAATAAATCTTGTTATATAAATTGCTACAGACCTCGTTGTCTCACTGTTGACAAAAAGCTCCCTTGGCAATGTGTCATCATAGCGTATAGTAGCAATGGCGTATGTGTCGGTCGCTGATCTCTCTTCTAGAACAGCTCTAACGCACTGGGGCTCATAACCTGTTGAAATAATATGCAACTCTTGCAATCTTGTGTCTCTAATGCAGTTAATATTGGGGTAAAACATGTGCGCAGAGCTTAAAGCTCAGTTAGCGTCAATTTATTGGACTAGCTATAATCTGATTGGTCAGTTAGGACAATGAGTCCTCTAAGCCACAAGTCGGTATATACATTGAGATATAATAAGCTAACAATTTCAATAAAATATTATATAGATGAAGAGGGATTTTTTTTTTTTCTATAAATGCAAACTCTCTATAAGTGCAAGGCTGGCCTGGTCCCAAGGGGCTTACATTTATGAAGGTATGACTATATTTGAAAATAATTAATTGAATGATAAAAGAACAACAACCAAATGCTAAATTCGGAACACTTTAATTTGTAATTCAGCATACCCCAAATCAGGCTAGCAAGGGTGAGCAAATACTTTTGTCAACCAATTGTGCATCACAAATTGTGATACTGCTTTGATTTAACCTTGTAATATGTGATGACTCCAAAATACAATATCAATTTGAAGATATTTAATTCTTACACATTTCCATAATAACTAAAAAAGTAGAGAGAAAAAATTCTACAATGACAGTCTCTTTAAAGTGGTCACAGTTACATCAGCTAGGGCCTAAACGAGTTGTATATCCTTTGTAGTTTTGTAATAACCTCCAATTGAATTCGTAGAGGCATGGAGGATGGCAAGGTCTTGGAGGTTGCAAATGCAACAGCCACATATGTCTTGGCAGGTTCTGACCAATCTGGATGAAACACAAGTGTAATATACAATCACGTGACAAATTGGATTGATATAACAAAATGTGGTGAGAATGTTAATTAATGCTTATTTAACAATTGATATGCCATTTTAATAGAATTGAAAAGGTTCACATCACTCAACAATTTCAAAAGGAATCATATCAGGATCCTCTACTATGCTCGCATCTGCTTTCGCAATACCCAAGCAATACAAATCACAGCTCCTGCTGTTAATAATATAAACGTGGTCTTCCTTATCAGCAACAACTTTACAATCTTGGTTTGGTTGAGCACATCCTCACGGAGTAGCTTCCCACTATCATTCTCTTTAAAATTCTCATTCAGCTCCAACTTATAATAGAGCAATTTATCTTCTTGATAAAGGGCGGAGTTCCGCTGCAAATACTCGCAAATAGCATTGGCACTTTCAGTGTCGAATTCACCTAAGTGATATGGATTTAAGTGATATGGATCTAAGTAATATGTACAGGTCAGCTAGATTGAATCACTTATATCTAACTAGTTAATTATTAATATAATACCTCTAAAATCCAGCTGAGTAAGGGTCATGTTCTGCTTCAAAGACTCGGCCAGAGCACGGGTACCCTCAGCACCAATTTCATTATCTAAACGGACATGCACAGGTCAGCTGGATCAAATGACCTATAATCAAACAGATCACACACTGATTTCCAACATACTTTCAAGATTTAGCTGGGTAAGGGTCGTGTTCTGCTTCAAAGACTCGGCCAGAGCACGGGTACCCTCAGCGCCAATTTCGTTATCTAAACGGACATGCACAGGTCAGCTGGATCAAATGACCTATATTCAAACAGATCACGCACTAATTTCTGACATACTTTCAAGATTCAGCTGGGTAAGGGTCGTGTTCTGCTTCAAAGACTCGGCCAGAGTACGGATACCCTCAGCGCCAATTTCATTATCTAAACGGACATGTATAGGTTAGCTGGATCAAATGACCTATATTCAAACAGATCACGCACTGATTTCCAACATACAGGAGAGATTCAGCTGGGTAAGGGTTGTGTTCTGCTTCAAAGACTCGGCCAGAGCACTAGTACCTTCAGTGCCAATTTTATTCCCTAAAAAAATACGCCATTAAACATAGATCAGCTGGATCAAATGACCTATATTCAAACAGATCACGCACTGATTTCCGACATACATTCGAGATTCAGCTGAGTAAGGGTCAAGTTCTGCTTCAAAGACTCAGCCAGAGCACGGGCACCCTCAGCGCCAATGTCATTCTCTAAAAAAAAAATGTGCCATTATGCATAGGTCAGCTGGATCAAATGACCTATATTCAAACAGATCATGCACTGATTTCCGACATACCTCCGAGATCCAGCTGGGTAAGGGTCGTGTTCTGCTTCAAAGACTCAGCCAGAGCACAAGTACCTTCAGCACCAATATCATTCACTAAAAAATGCACCATTATACATAGGTCAGCTGGATCAAATGACCTATATTCAAACAGATCACGCACTGTTTTCTGACATACAGGAGAGATTCAGCTGGGTAAGGGTCATGTTTTGCTTCAAAGACTCAGCCAGAGCACAGGTACCCTCAGCGCCAATTTGGTTATCTAAACGGACATGCACAGGTCAGCTGGATCAAATGACCTATATTTAAACAGATCACGCACTGATTTCCGACATACAGGAGAGATTCAGCTGGGTAAGGGTCGTGTTCTGCTTCAGAGACTCAGCCAGAGCATGGGCACCCTCAGCACCAATTGTGTTATCTAAACGGATATGTATAGGTCAGCTGGATTAAATGGCCTATATTCAAACAGATCACGCACTGATTTCTGACATACTATTGAGATTCAGCTGGGTAAGGGTCGTGTTCTGCTTCAAAGACTCAGCCAGAGCACGAGCACCCTCAGCGCCAAAGACATTCACTAAAAAAATATGCCATAATACACAGGTCAGCTGAATCAAATGACTTATATTCAAACAGATTACATACTAATTTCTGACATACTTTCGAGATTCAGCTGGGTAAGGGTCGTGTTCTGCTTCAAAGACTCAGCCAGAGCACGAGCACCCTCAGCGCCAAAGACATTCACTAAAAAAATATACCATAATACACAGGTCAGCTGAATCAAATGACTTATATTCAAACAGATTACATACTAATTTCTGACATACTTTCGAGATTCAGCTGGGTAAGGGTCGTGTTTTGCTTCAAAGACTCGGCCAGAGCACAAGTACCCTCAATGCCAATGATATTCCCTAAAAAATATGTCATTATGCATAGGTCAGCTGGATCAAATCACCTGCATTCAAAAACAACATTTATTGATTTTAACATACCAGAGAGACTCATATGAACTTCCTTGATATTATCTTTAGAAATAACAAGAAAACATTTTATCAGCAAGTTTATAATACAGATTTTTAATAATAAACTAACTTACCATTATTATTCAGTTTTATACTTTCAATTTCAATAAAAACCTCTTCAATAGCATTGCTAATTTCTAATACTGGATAAAAATTTTAAATTTAAAAAAAATCTTAACTTCTTTTCTTACACTCAAATTCTAATATTAGTACTTAAATAAATATACATTAAATTTAGTTAATAATATTAAGCTAAGATAACATTATCAATTATATACTTTTGACTTTCTGCTGAACAATATCATTATGATTTGGAGACCTGAGCAGAGTATTCATACCTTGACATTGATGTCAATGTTTAAATGAATAGCAAGGTAAATAAGATAAATAACTTAATTTAGCAAGTTAAATATTAAATTTTAACATACATTCAGCATGAGGCCAGGCATTCTGCTTCAAAGATTTAGCTGGAGCATCAGTAACCTTAGTGCTAAAATGGGTATCTAAATGGATATACACAGGTCAGCTGGATCAAATCCCTACATTTGAATAAGTCATACACTGATTTCTGACATGCCTTCAAGATTCAGCTGGGTAAGGATTGTGTTTCGCTTTAGAAACTCAGCCAGAGCATGGGTACCCTTACTATCAATATTGTCATCTAAATAGATATGCACAGATCAGATGTACTAAATCACCTATAATTAAATAAATCATGCATTGATTTCTAACATACATTCGAGATTCAGCTGGGTAAGAGTCATGTTCTGCTTTAAAGACTTGGCCAGAGCACAGGCACCATTATTATCAATATCATTCCCTAAAAAATGTGCCATTATACACAAGTCAGTTGGATCAAATGAACTATATTCAAACAGATCATACACTGATTTCTGACATACAGAAGAGATTCAGCTGGGTAAGGGTTGTATTCTGCTTCAAAGATTCAGCTAGAGCATAGATACCCTTAGCACCAATTTTGTTATCTAAATGGACATATATAGGTCAGCTGGATCAAATGACCTATATTCAAACAGATCATGCACTGATTTCCAACATACTGGAGAGATTCAGCTGGGTAAGGATCGTATTCTGCTTCAAAGACTCAGCCAGAGCACGGGTACCCTCAGCGCCAATTTCGTTATCTAAATGGACATGTATAAGTCAGCTAGATCAAATGACCTTATTCAGATCACACACTGATTTCTGACATACTTCCGAGATCCAGCTGGGTAAGGGTCATGTTCTGCTTCAAAGACTCAGCCAGAGCACAGCTACCCTCAGCACCAATGTCATTCCCTAAAAAAAATGCACCATTATACACAGGTTAGCTGGATCAATGGCCTATGTTCAAACAGATCACACACTGATTTTCAACATACTTTCAAGATTCAGCTGGATAAGGGTCGTGTTCTGCTTCAGAGACTCAGCTAGAGCATAGATACCCTCAGCACCAATGTCATTCTCTAAAAAAAATGCGCCATTATGCACAGGTCAGCTGGATCAAATGACCTATATTCAAACAGATCATGCAGTGATTTCTGACATACCTCCAAGATCCAGCTGGGTAAGGGTCATGTTCTGCTTCAGAGACTCGGCTAGAGCATGGGTACCCTCAGCGCCAATGTCATTCCCTAAAAAAATGCACCATTATGCACAGGTTAGATGGATCAAATGACCTATATTCAAACAGATTATATACTGATTTCCAACATACTTTTGAGATCCAGCTGGGTAAGGGTTGTGTTCTGCTTTAGAAACTCAGCCAGAGCACAAGCACCCTCAGTGCTAATTATGTTATCTAAGCAAATATGTATAGGTCAGCTGGATCAAATGATCTATATTCAAACAGATCATGCACTAATTTCTGACATACTGGAGAGATCCAGCTGAGTAAGGGTCATGTTCTGCTTTAAAGACTCAGCTAGAGCACAGGTACCCTCATTGCTAATTTTGTTATCTAAACAAACATGTATAGGTCAGCTGGATCAAATGACCTATATTCAAACACATCACGCACTGATTTCCAACATACGAGAAAGATTCAGCTGGGTAAGGGTTGTGTTCTGCTTCAAAGACTCAGCTAGAGCAGGAGTACCCTCAGCATCAATGTTATTCCCTAAAAAATACACCATTATGTACAGGTCAGCTGGATCAAATGACCTATATTCAAACAGATCACACATTGATTTCTGACATACAGGAGAGATTCAGCTGGGTAAGGGTCATGTTCTGCTTCAGAGACTCAGCCAGAGCATGGGTACCAATTTCGTTATCTAAATAGACATGTATAGGTCAGCTGGATCAAATAACCTATATTCAAACAAATCACGCACTGATTTCTGACATACTGGAGAGATCCAGCTGGGTAAGGGTCATGTTCTGCTTCAGAGACTCGGCTAGAGCACAGGTACCCTCAGCGTCAATGTCATTCCCTAAAAAATGCACCATTATGCACGGGTCAGCTGGATCAAATGACCTATATTCAAACAGATTACGAACTGATTTCCGACATACATTCGAGATTTAGCTGGGTAAGGGTCGTGTTCTGCTTCAGAGACTCGGCCAGAGCACGGGTACCCTCAGTACCAATTTTGTTATCTAAACGGACATGCACAGGTCAGCTGGATCAAATGACCTATATTTAAACAGATCATGCACTGATTTCCAACATACTGTAAAGATTCAGCTGGGTAAGGGTCATGTTCTGCTTCAGAGACTCAGCCAGAGCGCAGGCACCCTCTACTTTCATACCACTCCCTGAAGAGTGTAAATGTATATATTAACTGAATTAATTCATTTACATACACAATTATATTAAAATCATTACAGATTGAATTTTAACATACCTGAGAGATCTAGCTGGGTAAGATCAGTTTTCTGTAGTGCAAAGGCTATAAATTCAAACAGTTTAGTTTCCACAGCTAGTTGTAAAGCAGTCTTAAATTTTTTTGTTTGAATGCTTGGATCTGCTTTAAATTCATCAAGAAGTATTTGAGCAACTTCTGTATTATGACCTATTACTGCTAGATGAAGTGGTTGCTGTCCATCTTTATCAGTTACATTTACATCTATACCAAAATCATTCACCAGCAACTTGACAACTTCCAAATTCCCACTCTTTGCTGCCAGATGCAGTGATATCTGACCATAGCTATCCTCTATGGTTGGATCTACACCAAACTCTTTTTTCATCAAAATTTCTGCAACTGTATCATTTCTATTTTTCAAAGCTAAGTGAAGTGGTGTCTGACCATTTCTATCTTTGATATTTGCAAACTCTTTGTATTTTGTAATGTTGTTTGATATTTCTTGAATATCATCTTCCACCACAGCCTTATGGAGAGGTGTAAAATCTTTCCGGTCATTTTCCTCTGAATAAGGTGATGATTGTGCTCCTTGTTCAGATTGATTTCTCCAGTATTCTGCAAGTCCTCCTTGATATCGATAGCTCAATTGCAGTTGAGCTTCGCGATCACCAACAGTTGCAGCCTCCCAGTATATATATGTTGCTAGCTTTTCTTTGCCAAGATTAGTATAGATATATGCCAAGTCATGCACTGCAGAAATAGTGTCCTTATGACTGTGCCCTAATACCTTTCGACGAATTTTCCAAGCCAGCATACAAGGCCACTCCGCATACTGGAATTGTTGTTGGCTTGTATAGAAATAAGACAAGTTACTCAGTGCTGTTGCAGTGTCTGGATGCACCACAGCTATCGCCTTGGAGAGAAAAATAGCTAGCATAGCAAGATTCCCAACACCTTCAAATAAATGCTGACTTGTAAGATAAATGATGGTTGGCGAAAGTAATGATACAAGTTCCTTTGAAAAATCAGGCTGGTTGGCCACCCACTTTGAAAATTGTACAATGTCATGTTCATTGATTGCCAAGGGTATAATTTGCTCAATAAGATGTCGGATGTGAGGTATATACATCCCTATGATTTTGGAGGAGTTTTCATCCTTCAGCTTGAGTTCACTAGACAATGCAGAGAGAAGTCGTTTGGATTTTTCCAGCCTTTCTAGCTCTTCAGACTCTGCACCAAGTAATATGACTTGCTGGACCAATCGATGAATGGCTAAAGTATCTCTGACAGTATCACCCTCTCTAGTAGTATACCGAACAAGTGAGTAATCAGCCAATATTCCCACAGCAGTTGCCAAATCGTAGTCAGATAAAGTTTCTTTAAGCATCAAAATTACTGCAGCATTGTTTTTGAAAAGTGCCAGAGATATGTTGTCCGGATAAAGGAGTGCAATAAATTGAAGAAGACTGGCAGCCAATTCGTTGTTATCTCTAATCTTTTGAAATGAGACATCCCACAATGTTAAAACAGTCTTTCCATGCTTACTGCCGGTGCGATCTAAAACATATTTTGGGTCCAGATATTGTTTTGTAAATTTCTTATAATTCTCCAGATATTTGAGGGGTGTACATCTCTCCATCCTCATAGTTGCACCAGCAAGATCTAGAGCTAGTGGTAAATATCCAAGCTCTTTTATGATCGTGAGTGCATTTTCGTCACCACGATATCTGTCTGCATCCTTCCGAAATAATAAATTCAGAGCAGTATCATCATCCATCTCTATCTCATCCAGATCGACAGTTGAATTCTCCTCATATTTAAGGCGCGTTGTCATCAATATGACACCTTGTCCAGATTTGGGAAAATACTTGTCCTGCAAATGGCGACTGAATGTGTTACTGAAAGAATAGTCATCGGCATTGTCAAAAACGATCAACCACCCACTGTTCTTCTGAAACCATTCAATCATACAAGGCACAACATTTTCAGGAGTGTTATTGGTAAGACTGTTGATCTTACTTGCTGCAGCTTTGAAGCTGCTCTGCAAAGTTGCCTCTGTGTCAGCTTCCATCCAGAAAATATATTGGTAGAAATCCTTGTTCTGGTAACAGAAATCGAGTGCGATCTGTGACTTTCCCATTCCTCCAAGCCCGCACAGTGTAACAAGCTTGGGTTCCTCGTTGCTCATCTCGACGACGTGTTCAAGCTTTTGAAAGATTTCGGGACGTTTTACAAAATGTGGTATCGGTTTGTGGTCAACACAGAAAACTGCTTGTGCTGCTACCATCGATTTGATACTATCATTGGATGCTAGTGGTAATAAGAAAGTGAATTGTTATTTAAATGTCCTGTAACTCTTGGCATAATATATCAACAAAACTAAGATTAGAATATACTTACCAAAATATTTATAGATACCTTTTTTGAAATTCTCAATAATTTTGTGCTGTTCACTGTAGATGTCGAGTTGCATTCCTCCCCTCTCCCCATTCCACGAAGCTAAAGATTTCTCTGATATAAGAAGGATTTTTACAGAGTCCCGTACAGATTCAATTTTCTTAAGCCATCGCCTCAGCTCTACAGCATGCACGTTACCCTCCTTCTCACCGAGATCCAGGATATCAGCATAATCAAAAATCAATAAACAGGTCGAACGATTTTGCAAGATTTCTATGATAGCAGCTCCCAACTCTTGAACACTACTGTTATGCTTCTCCATTTGAAGCCACTTCTCCTCAGAAAATATGACTTCAACTAGACGCCGAAAATAGCCCATGATCGATGTTACACTCTCGCTATCAAACTTCCAAGCAAATATTCCACCAGGAAAGAGGTGCCCTATCCTCCACATTGCCTCCACAGCCAACTCTTGACCACCAATGCCTTTAATGATATAAATATGTGGAACTTGTGTCCCATGATCAACCATATCTTTCAAATCAACATACAGTTTGTTAAGATCTTTCTTGTGTCCGCGAAAAGTTGAGGTAGTATTTAGCTCAGTAAGGTTGTGTGGAGGCCAATTGAAATTAATCTCTGGCTCGCCATCCGGGCATTTAAAAGAACCTTCATCTTTCCGGAAGGCCGACAAGTACAATACCATAGCACCAGCAAAGTAGTCAGATGAGCGGATGTCATTTGAGCTTTGAATCGACACGCGCGCCTGGTGCATTGCCATCTCGACTGTGGAGCCGTTGGTTAAAAATTTGTAAAATTCTGACTCGAACTTTCGGGCAACATCGTCCGGAAGGGGGCAGTTTGAACCAATGGTATATGGAACACCACGTTCAGCTAGAACTCGAGCAATGTCACGAGAAT